>JAOTOL010000826.1:22500-138746 GCA_034440575.1 Imbricaverruca yamaguchii | reverse complement strand
TTGCTCACCAGATGCGTCGCCACGACGAATGTCGAATGGGGGAGAGGGGACCCAAGTCCAGCGCTCTACGAGGCCCGCTCGGCCCTCCACCTATTCATGAACCCTCTCCGTCTCCCAATAATCCCCACTCTTGAAATCCCCACCTCTCTTACCCCCGCCCTTTCTCCAATCCTCACACCTACGCACACCATGCCAACCACCTCCAAGTCCCTTCTCTCCCACTTCCTCCATGCCTGATACTTCCCCTTCCCGTGAGTCAGGCCTCAACTCCTGGCGTTCAATTCCTACTTCCGCCCCACCTCACCTCCTCACTTCCCCAGCTTCCGCGTCCGTCCCCGCGCTTCGCTCGTCCCGTAACTCCGGCGGGTGTTCTGATCTCCGATATTCGCTGAAGGGGTATCTGAAGCTGAAAGGCCTCGCCCGCGAAGCGAAGAGTGGGTCCGACCGGCTCAGGTGAAGAAGACACGGGCGAGGGGAAAAGGCGTGGAGGGTGCCCCTCCCATTGCAAGGTCGACCACGCTATCGCCTCGAAGGCGAGTAGAAGTCCCGCTGGGAGAACCAGTTATGGCGCAGGATATGTGTCCTTCCTCGCCCCCGCTCCCCCGCTCCTGCCCCCGCGCCCGCCGCCGCTTAGCGTCCCTCAAAAGCGAGGGCTAACGCCGTCAGGTAGCCCTCCTGGGGACAGCGCTCGCCGGCGATCGCGACCGAGAACGATCTCACTTGGCCACTTGGGGAGTAATTTGCACCCTTAGCGGAGCACTTTTAGACACTTCCAGTTTTATCTCGACTCACCGTCATATCGCCCTTAGTTTTACAGTGGAACATTCGTGGTTTTAGAGCGAATTTTGCTGACCCGCAGAGGGTTTTAACATTAAACGACTTATCGCTATAGGGCTTTAGGAAGACAGCTAAGCCAACTGGTATCCAGTGTTACATTAAAGGATACTCTGTATTCCGAAAAGATAATACAAATATTGATACCATTGCACACGGTAAAGGGATGCTAATCACACAATGGGAATAATTCGAGAAATACTCTTCATTGCAAACAACACTACGGGCTGTGTGAAAGTGGTAAGTATTAATATTCACTCATTTCCTATTTGAGGGGCTCTCCTCGCCTGCGGAGCCTCAGGAGTCTTATGCTGAACTTCCTCCTCCTGTTTTACTTTTGGGCGATTTAACTCATACCTCTCTGGGGTCACTTCCAAAACCCTCGGTAGACATATGGAAGCCTTTTTAATCGACGAATCGCTGTGTTTACTAAAAACAGTTTCTTCGACACACATTACGCTACCATCTGGAATTAAACCTGCTTTAGATCTTACCTTTGTAGTCCCCAAATCAGTCATCGCTATGTTTGGTCAGCAGACGATGACTCCGCTCGGTAGGATCAATTGCCACTGTGGTTGGAATTTATCTGCTCTTATTGTTCTGAAACGAGACCACCGCGGTGGAACATCAGCAAGGCCAACTGGCGTCAGTTTGATGAATAGTATTTATAACATTAACGATACTCCGAATCATCTTAATCCACCATTTTCTCTAGACAATTTTACATTGATCATTGACTTTATTTAAATTCATCCCTAGTACATCCAGAACACCAATGACCTCTTTACATTGACTGAGCTCACATCTGCCATTAGCGCCCTGCAAATTGTTGCCGAGGGGCCGGATCAGATCCACAATGCCATGCTGAAACGGCTTCCTCCTCAAGCGCTGGAAGCTTTGCTAGCCACCTTTAACCGGGTATGGGAACCAGGCGCTTTCCCGGGAGCTTGGCGCGAAGCGATTATTGTGCCAAATAGAAAACCCACGAAAAACGGCTCACATCCATCGCATTGTCGCCCCATTGCCAGCATGGCTTACACCAGACGTGATAAAAGCAATAAAGGCTAAGAAAACTGCATTTAGAGTTTTTCAAGAAGCCTCAAATGTCGTTAATCTAAAGGCGTATCGAAAAGCAGAGACACTGTGAAGCAAAAAACCATAGCAGCAAAGCGAGCAAAAGAACTGGATTTAGCTAGAAACTGTAATGGGGACAGTAAAAAGTTCTTTAGTTTCTACAAGCTGAGTAAAGTTTCTAGCACAATTGGTCTACTGGAAGTAAACGGGACTACATTGGGTGAGGATAGTGAGATGGTTGAGGAGCTGAGCAAGCAGTTCAAATCAGTGTTTACATTGGAAGATATGACCAATCTGCCGACCGTACACCATAGTTCAGTGACATGGGATCTGACAAATGATGTTGATTTCATTGATAGTGATGTTGTTTACAATCATATCAGGAAAATAAAGCCAAATAAGGCAGCAGGACCTGATTAAATTTATGCTAGGGTGTTGCGGGAAACTGAAAAGGAACTGGCATTTCCACTTAGTATAATATTTTGTAGATCAGTTTCACATAATGAAATTCCAACCGATTGGAAAAGGGCAAATGTAGTTCCTATTTTCAAGAAAGGAGAAAGAGGGAAAGTTGAAAACTATAGGCCAATAAGTCTCACATCCCTAGTCTGCAAGGTACTCGAATCAATTATCAAGGATAGAATAGTTAGTTATCTGGAAGGTAGCAGATTTATTCAAAATACTCAACATGGGTTTAGAAAAGGACGATCGTGTCTCACAAACCTCTTGGACTTTTTGAACTTCGCCACAGAACAATTTGATCAGGGTAATTAGGTTGATGTAGCATATCTTGACTTTAGTAAGGCCTTTGACAAGGTACCCCATAAACGGTTAATGATACAGCTTCAGTCCCATGGTATTTCAGGTAGCATCTTAAAATGGATAGAGTTGTGGCTTTCAGATAGACAGTAAAGAGTGATGCTAAATGGTACAAAGTCATCATGGCAAAATGTTCTTAGAGGAGTCCCCCAGGGGTCAGTACTAGGGCCATTACTGTTCATTATATTTGTAAATAACATTGAAAGTGGCCTAAGCAGTAAAGTTTTGAAATTTGTGGATGATTTGAAGGTCTTTAGGGCAATAACAGATCAGGATGAGGATATCTCGCTGCAAAAAGACTTAGACGAACTTGTGAAGTGGTCCGAAGAATGGCAAATGAAATTTAACTTTGATAAGTGCAAAATCATGCATGTAGGTAAGCAGCATATGAAGGCTCCATACTTGATGGGTGGCCAAGTGCTATCAGTGACTCAACAGGAGAAGGATTTAGGTGTTATTCTAAACACAAAACTGGGGGCATCAGAACAGACCAAGGAAGCCAGGAAGAAGACACTGAGAATGCTCGGGGCAATAAATAGGAATGTATCGTACAGAAGTGAGGAAGTGATCAGGAAGCTTTACTGTGCATACGTCAGGCCACATTTGGAATACTGCATCCAAGCTTGGTCTCCTAGCTATGAAAAAGATTGTTGGCTTTTGGAGAGAGTACAAAAGAGGGCTACAAAGATGATTAATGGCATAAGCAACCTGGCATATGAGGAAAGATTGAAGAAATTGAATATGTTTTCACTTAGATATAGAAGGCTGAGAGGAGATCTCATCGAGGTCTTTAAATTTGTCAATGGTCTGGAGAGGGGATACCTTGGGGAAATGTTTGAATTTAACAGAAATGATGCAATTAGAGGTCATAAATTCAAAATTAAAGTTAACCACAGCAGAACAAGGTTAAGGCAAACTTTCTTCACCAACATGGTAGTGGAACACTGTAACCAGCTGCCAGAAAACATCGTCAGTAGCAGCACATTGAACATCTTTAAAAACAGCATAGACAATCATTATAAGAATAGAGGGCTTGCTTTTCAGTATTACAGGGAGGGCTGATTGACAGATTTGGTGGGCAACTGGTTCAGTGTACAGAGTGCAACCAAGAAGGGCCCTTGTGGCTCATAGTTGCACTAATCTTTTATGTCTTTATGTCTTTATGTCTTTATGTTATATGGTGACGACAAACCACGGTGTTCCAGATGTCGGGCACAACTGACAGTTCGCCATGTTCTCATCTCATGCCCTTGTTACGCTGAGGAACATAGACGCTATTGTTGGTCTGCCTAGGTGGCTTCCCTTAGAGATATTCTGTCGGACAACTGCTCCACTGTCTAAGCAGGACGATTGGTGAATTTGTTTATTAGATGTGTCATTCTCAGCAATAGACGTGATCGCGCAAAAAGTGCGCCGAGAACCCCCCAATAAACGATTATGTCGGGCATAGATATTTAATGCATCTAGTATCACCGATATGTTCGATGAACCTTCCAATGTTGATCTCTTAGTTGTCTTGAAATTGATCAACATTATTGAAGTACATGTGTATGTCCCAAGGGCGGTTCGTACGGAGGTATATGCTATGGTAGCTGCACCACTCCATTGTAGCACTGCCAAGCGTGCCTTTTTTTGCCTGAAACACAATCGACAGGCTTTAGACCGATTCACATAATTCTTATTCAGCACACAACTCTATTTCTTATTATTGCATTCACTGTATTTGTGTTTTACACGCATTCCTCGGCATTGTTTTTTTCACATTTCGTTGAACTTTTGAAGCACTTCCAACATGTTACGAGCGTTACGTACGCTGTTACGTTACAATATGCTACGAGCGAACGTGTTATGTTATGGGCGCATTGTAGCCGAGGAAGCTGGCGTGCCCTGAAGTCTCAACCGCGCGCACGCACGCACGCACGCACGCACGCACGCACGCACGCACGCACGCACGCACGCACGCACGCACGCACGCACACGCATGCACACGCACGCATGCACACGCACGCATGCACACGCACGCACGCACGCACGCACGCACGCACGCACGCACGCACGCACGCACGCACGCACGCACGCACGCACGCACGCACGCACGCACGCACGCACGCACACACACACACACACACACACACACACACACACACACACACACACACACACACACACACACACACACACACACAGCTGTGCACGCGACCACTGCTATAGGGGACGAGTAGTCTAGTGGTAAGTTGCTCGTCTCACAATCGAAAGGTTGTGGGTTTGAGTCTCACCTGCTGCTACTTTTCACTCGCGACCAATTGGCGTGAGAGATTGGCGACGCTACATGACTCAACGGTCGATGTGTCGTAAAACCAATAACCAACCAGCGACCACTGCTGTGTAATAGACCCGAACCGTGACGATGTTGTGTAACAGACCTGGACCTTGACGTTGCTGTGTAACAAACCTGACCCGTTACGCTGCTGCGTGAGGGACCTGAACCGTGACGCTGCTGCGTGACAGACCTGAACCGTTACGCTGCTGCGTGACAGACCTGACCCGTTACGCTGCTGCGTGACAGACCTGAACCGTTACACTGGTGTGCGAGAGACCTGGACCGTGGCGCTGCTGTGTAGCAGACCTAAACCGTGGCGCTGGCGCGCGAGAGACCTGAACCGTCACGCTGCTGCGTAGCAGACCTGAACCGTGGCGCTGGTGCGCGACAGACTCCCGGACGCTGGAGACGGTGCGGCGCATCACCGGAGACGCCGAGTACACGCCGAGCAGCGCTAGCGAGTTGTGCGGCCGCCTCTTCACCACCTGCTACATGGGCTCGGAGAACTCGTCGTCAGAGACCCGCGACAGAGCGCGCCGACTGGCTTCGGAGATAGGCAGGTGCGACCAATTGACGCATCAGGCTCACCTTAGCTCGGTCGGCAGGGCGCTGGACCACAAGATCGTGAGTCAGTTTACATCATTTCACCATGCGACCTGAAAATTATCAGTCAATGTAAAATTATTTTTTTCATCCTTGGCTCAAGTCGTTGCTACACATTGAAAGTGCAGATGACCATGCTGACCTTAGCTGACAAGTAATGTGAAGCGAAGATATGTGTATATTCCTGAACCTAGTTCTTTTTTTGACGTTCACTTTCTGTCCTGTACCTTCTTCCAATGCTTCTCCATTCTTAAGGAACTTTGTTCTTTATCCGCACAGGTAACTTGTGGATGAAGCAGTATCTTCGGGGGGATGTTGACGGGGTTCGAACCCCGGGGCCGCGGTAGCTCAGTTGGTAGAGCGTCGGACTCTTGTCCGCATGATCGTGGGCTCGAATCTCACAATCGAAGCATTTACCGAGTCCACCCGCGACAAATCGGCGTGGGAGTTTGGCGACTCTACATGACCAAGCGGTTGAGTGCGTCGTAAAAGAACCCAAGGTGGTTCAAATCCTACAGCCCGCAGGATGGCTGAGTCCACCCGTGGTCAGTCGGCGTAAGGGGCTGGCGATTATATGTGACGCAGCAATTGAATGCGTCTTACAAGAACGCAAGCTTACAACTCAACACCTAACCCACCCAGCTTCGAATGAGCTCTCCCTACATGTGTAGCTATGGTGGGAAAAAGATAGAAAACACAGCCGATAATTCGGATGCCTACTGACCCTCCGAACAGATGGTAAAACGGCATGAGTGGCATTCTTCCAGGTGGAGTCTTGAACGTTTTAAGGGCATCGGAACTACACTGTAAATGCAGATGTGAATTCAGCCTGGTCTATTAACATCACATCCTCTTATTCTGATCCTACCCATCACTAGAGTGTGACTGTCACGCTCCAGTCTGGGTAGAGCATATCATCTTCAGCACTTCATCATTCCCAGCATCCTTGCCTATTCTTCCCATAACATGTGTGCTTTCAATTCCTCTACTATTTCATCACAATGACGCGTCTATAGCCATTTTCAGTGGATGAGTCCGATATGCCAATGCAATGCAATGCAATGCAATACGGTCAATTCCAGAAGTTTGTTAACGTGACCTGACATGTGACTGGCTTCAATCTAGCACACGACTGTCGTGAGTGTTCGGTGTCCGAGGCGTGTGGAAGATGGGTCAGTGGATCAAACACTGTTCCCCTACTTCCTAGGGGCTTAACCGCTTGGCTTTTGGGGTAGTACTGTGCCTTCCCGCCGTCGTTGGTGATGTGGGAGGGGCCTGCCGTGAGGTCACAGCCGTGATGTGGGAGGCCCCTGTCGTGAGGTCACGGTCATGAAGGGAATGAAGCTGGGAATCCTTGCTGGGAAATGAAGCTGCTGACATAGCTGCCAAGCACGCCATCACCAATGACCGGGAGGTCCACTGACAGCTCCCTCCAAGCAATGTGTAGCATATTCTATTGTCAAGTATACGGTTAACATGGCAACGAGGATATAATTCAAAGTGTAGTAAGCTGAGGGTTTTCAAGCCAGCACCAGGACTGTGGAGGTCCTCAAGCCAAACCAAGACACAACGACGGGAGGAAGTAATACTTTGGCCAATTGAGGATAGGTCACACCTTCGCGACACATGCCTGCATACAAACCGGTGACGACCGACCGTTATGCCCACGCTGTTTGACCCGCTTAGCGTACATCATGTTTGAGTAGATTGCGTACTTTTGGAACCACCACGACGTCAAATCTTAAGACAGCTGGACGCCGACGTTACTTTGCATACGCTAATAGGAAACTCTGAGGTCGTGGTGTCTGGGTGCATTTTTATCCTCCTTCAGCAAGAACGCTTTGCTGTTGTATATCGCCGCTCCTGAGGATTATTAATTACTGACCACTGTGGGAGCATGCTAGATCTCTGTAAACACAGTTATGGTCGCAAAATGACCTTGGCAGTCGACGCGCCCGAAAGCTCCAATTCATCATCGTCATGATGTCACGGTCATGACATGGGAGGGCCCTGTCATAATGTCACCGTCGTGAGGTGGGAGGGCCCTATCGTGATGTCACGGTCGTGATATGGGAGGGCCCTGTCATGATGTCACGGTCATGATATGGGAGGACCCTGTCATAATGTCACGGTCGTGATATGGGAGGGCCCTGTCATGATGTCACGGTCATGACATGGGAGGCCCCTGTCGTGAGGTCACGGTCGTGATATGGGAGGGCCCTGTCGTGATGTCACGGTCATGATATGGGAGGACCCTGCTATAATGTCACGGTCGTGATATGGGAGGCCCCTGTCGTGATGTCACGGTCGTGATATGGGAGTGCCCTGTCGTGAAGTCACGGTCGTGTCGTGGAAGGACCTGCCGTGATGTCACGGTGGTGACGTGGGAGGACCTGCCGTGATGTCACGGTGGTGACGTGGGAGGACCTGCCGTGATGTCACGATGGTGAAGTGGGAGGACCTGCCGTGATGTCACGGTCGTGACATGGGATTGCCCTGTCGTCAGCACACGGTCGTGTCTGTGCGGTGACTGCAGTCGGCGGGGTGTGTCGGCAGTTACCACCTGAGCTTCGGCATAGACCTGGCCGTGTCGGCTGTGCTGGGTATCTTCAACACCGTCACCGGCCTGACGCCCAAGTTCCGCGTCAAGGGAGGCACGCCGCGCGAGAACCTGGCGCTGCAGAACGTTCAGGTTAGGTTGCGGAACGGACGAGCATCATTGGGGGTATTCATGTCCTGGCCCATCGTCACCCTATCAGGTGACGCCCCTGCTGTTCCCCTGACCTCGTGCTCATGCATTTGTATAAGGAGACTGTGAAGAAAGCTCAGCACTGATAATTATGCTAGCTCATTTCATCCGTTCTCATTTTTGCCACATCGATCAACGGTTGAGTACTAAAGCGCTGGACAAACATTCAGAAGTGCATACAAGGTTGTATTTTGGTCACAGGCACTTCAAAATTGAACATATTGTTCACGATTGAGTTTTGAAGGCAGATTCATCAGTGCATGCAGCTCATCGCATCGTGCTGGGGAACGCGCACGCACTCGTTAACCCCCGCAACATCCCGTACAGACTCCCAGGCGGTAAAGTCTGGATGGTGGTGTGAATTTTTATTTAGAACTGTATCCGACGTGGTCTCTCGGAGCGGCCCTGGTAGGTTCTTGCATTTATTGGTTCCAATTATTTTTGATGGATCGAAGTTGAGGCAGCACGGGGTTCTCTTCTTTCTGAGCGAACGGAAACAGAACGGATGAATAGTTCTAGGCCCCTCAGGACGCACACTTTGTGGTACGTTTCGCCATCTAGGGCACATGTGCTTCAGTACTGTGTTCTGCGTACTGGTTCATGCCGTCAGAACTACGCCGGCAATAAGCTACATGCTGACCACAGGCGAGGCTGCGGATGGTGCTGGCCTACCTGTTCGCTCAGCTGACCCTGTGGTCGCGCAACAAGCCGGGCGGCCTGCTCGTGCTCGGCTCGGCTAACGTGGACGAGAGCCTGCGCGGCTACATGACCAAGTATGACTGCAGCAGCGCCGACGTAAACCCGATTGGCGGCATCTCCAAGACCGACCTCAAGGTCAGTACACGCCGCCGGCCGCCGTGTGCGAGGTGCTGTGGCGTTTAAGGCATGCTTCCAGTGGACTACCAGTCTTGGCGGAGTTAGTTGGTTATTTTTGTTTCAGGGCGCGCAGACTGCTGTGTGTATGTGTATTAAGCTTCCCGTCGTGGGTAGCCGTCTGCCTGACCCTATTGTGCTAGATAGCTTGCATGCGATGTATATCAGCGACGGGTATATATTGCCGAGAGCGTTACTTCAGATGAGAAGTCCATCAATCGTCCTGATTGGACAGTGGAAGAATATTTGAACAGAATATCACTAAGGGGAGCCACATGAGGAAATAAAAAACCGACGTCTAGGTTTGTCACCATAAAAGGGCACGAGATCAAAACATGACGAACCGTCATTCGAGCACATCTGGAGCACTGCGGCTGGTCGTCAATGTACAGCAGATACCCGTGAGTAGCATACTTGTGCCCGAAGCGGAGGCGGCACAATGCAGAACTAGCTCCATGAATCCAGGCGTTACTTAATAACTATCAGCGTGTTCAGAGGCGTCGCATCTCACACTGTCTGCCACTTATCTAGGATGAAAATAGACTTTTTGGTAATGGTCCGTTGCAGGGAGTGGTAATGGTCGAGTACACCGGGCGTGCGCTGCTCACTTCGCCGCAGCATCCGGCAAGTCGTTCCCAAGAACTCCCATATGACTAGGGAGCCAAATGGGCGCTGTATAATCACTGCAGTTGATGCGCCCTAAAACCCAAATAACTAACTAGGGAGCCAACATACTTTCGTATATTTTATAACGCGGCCAGGATGGAATTGGGAACCCAACATGGGGCTCATGACATATTGTTTATTATCACAATTCTGTCTTTCCAGCTTTATGAAACATCCTCCACTTAAAAAAAAATAATCCGAATTGTTGCTGGGGTGGCTTGAGGAACCAGGGTTCTATTGCTAAGCAGAGCTTGTTGCGTGAACCCTGGCCCCACCACCCGATCCACGAACTCCAGTTCAACGGCAGAATTCAGATAGAAAGTTTAACGTGCCGCCAATGCACCGACACGGCCGCCCGGTAGCTGGTCCCGGCCTTATCTGGCCAGCTGCCAACTGACACTCGCGGCCGGGGGCTAAATGCGAGCGCGTGAAGCGACTCGAACCCTGTGTTTCCAGCACAGGGGAGACCAGTACAGGCCAGCGCTCTAACCAACTGATCTACCGGGGCGGCACTCACCTTTGTCCTGTTCCAAAGGTTATATCTTGCATACGTCGCATAATGGACGCGCAAATACAGGAGAGAAAATTGAGGCACATATTTCGAACATTTGGGCTGCACGCGAAAATGTCTAAAATTCATGACGTGCGTGGCTGGTACTGATGTGGCCATGTTTGCACGGGCAATGTTTGCACGCTATGTTTGCACGTTTAATATAATTGCTAGTGGTGTATTAATGCAAGAAACTGAGGAGAATATGTGCATCATGTGTAAGTGCTGTTACGTGCGTGCGAAAATGTTGGATCTCGCCTTCATTAACATAAGTATGCATGTCAATGCCTTTTGAGTTCGCTACATTTGTGCGCATTCCACATAGAACTTCATTTTAATGAATCCCGGCATAGCCCAGCAATCAGCGTTTGGTGGGTTCCCATCCGCACATCTTGTCTGACGAAGTGGGGAGGGGGGCGACTTCCCCCGCCTATCTCCAAACCTCTGGGGACAGATTTGAACCATTAGAACGGCAATCGTTATCCATTCGCCATGCGATCTCAGGGCATCACAAGTTTTTGGTTGTTAAGCTAAAAAGGTCACAGGTCAAGATCGAACCCCTAATTGGGACACTTCATGATGGCAATGCTGGTGGCTTAAAATACAACGCAAGCTGGAGAATATATGTAACCGAAGAGATTTTGATTAGCCTGCTGTACGGGAAGCTGATATTTTCAAATTTTCCCTATGAGCCACAAGTCGAGGTTAACTGAGGTGAAGCTCGTGGAATATTTGTGTATGAGAAACCACTTGGCGTTTTAAACGAATTCAATGGCAATGGATCGCCCTGAGCCATGTGACCTCAAAGAGGATATAACGTTTTGCTGAGATCAACCTGAGGTCGCAGGTCAAAGTCAAACAACTAAGCGAGATAACTTTCCCAACCATCATTCTAGTGGCATACATGATGACAGCACATGGTAGAAGTGCTGTGCAAATGAATAAATTGAGTAAAGAATCTGCGTGGAGAGCTGCTATATGATGGCCGCCGATCGCATGAGCGGACTCCCAGGGAGAGCCGATACGCAGGAGCGGATCCAGAGGCTTGGTTCTTCATCGGTCGCGGAGGGGGGGGGGGAGGAGAAGTTAAAAATATATGATTTAGAAGAACTCATCAGACAAGAGCTAACATTCGTCGGACCTACTTAGACAATATTTGACTCGTAAAATGTTTCTGGATTTATAGAAAATGCCATTTCAGTGCATACTTTCGGCAAGGATCTGACTCTCGGGGGCGGGCCATGACACTTATCTCAGCTCACTAGATCCGCCAGTGCCGATAGGCAGCCTCCGCCCCTGCTGTCAGACAGCACAAAGGCCGACATTTCGTAACCTTAAAGGGTCATAGCACGACCATCTTTCATTGATTGCATAGTGGTATATTGATTAAAAAATTTGGTGCACATATGCATGACCGCACTATAAACGTTTTGATGTCTTTCGAAATAAACAAAAACTTCCAAAGTATACCAAAATAAAGTGTGTATTCCCCGATGTTGAATTCTCATGCAACGGCGTAGATCGGAACTCGAATAAAACGGCGTAGATCGGAACGGATGTGTGACGAGACTGAAAAGGTTAAAAAAAATAACAGCACACGTTTGCTTGCATCTCACCCTGGAGCAGACACTAGGAAGACTGGGACATGTGCATGCTTTTAATCCAGCTTTCACAAGATGTGTAAAACGAATATATATAAGTCATCAATTCTTATAACTCATGAATAATTCAGGCATTTATATTTGGCACGTAGCAAAAAGAACCAGGAAAGTGAAATCCATGTTCAGCATGGCGATAATGCTAGGTGATGACTGAATCCGTATGGTGTTCCCTACATGTCTGTTTAGCATGTTTTCAAATTCTGTAGGTGGCAGCGGATTGATGATGACCATGCATCTTGGTGGAGGTTGGCCACCGCCGTGTGCACGCGGTGGTCATGCTGGTCCACACGAACGCCGCGTACGTCGGCACGTGACCGAATGTTGACGAGCATGTCCAGATCACGTGCATTGGCTGTGCATCGCCAGGCGTTTCTGCGATACGCGCGTCGCAAGTTCGGCCTGACCTCGCTGGACGATGTTCTGGACGCGCCGCCGACGGCAGAACTGGAGCCTCTGGCCGGCGGACGTCTGGCACAGACCGACGAGCAGGATATGGGTAGGTGTGGGCGAACAAAGCCGGCCGGTCGTGCAATAGTGGGCGCGTCACAGCTGGCGCCAAACCCACCGGCAACACCAAATTCGCCGCCGGCAGAAAGGCTCACCGTCGGGTACAACTCACGGCCTGAAGCAAATTACACTATTTAAAAAAAAATGAACAAGGTGCACGCAAATCTGCCTGAATCCATCGGAATTGATGCATCGGTTTAACTCGTTTTTCATCGTTGTGATTTGTTCCAATTTGCAATGGAAATTTGCAAGCTCAAATCACGAAACGTATAGGTGCAAAAAAGAAAATGGCGTTACATTATTTGTGGTTCACAAAGGATTACTGTGTGCAAACAGTGGTATGATTAGAATGTTGCCGGTGCACATCCCTTTTTAAGTGCAATCAGACTCGAAACGTGAGTGAACAAGATTTGAGTGACCTGACAAGACATGAGAGCATGAGTGGCACATAGATGAGCTTACCCTGTCATTTTGATGATCCACCACAAGAAGGTAGAGAATGCCACGACAGTAGGTATATATTAAACATACATTTTGATAGTGGACACTACTATGTGCCAAGATTTTCTAATTTTTCTTGCTGGGCTTGTCCTTGAGGAGTTCCCTCACTCATAAAGGAAATTATTTGTATTCCCTGCTGTGCTAGCGTTGTTTTTTTTACCATGATATCTGAAGGGTAGTCTGATTAGGTGCATTGCAGCATTGAGCATGATTATGAGTGATAGAAAGGCGGAAAATATAAAGGAGAAAAATTAGAGGTAGTCATTAAATAACAAGCAATTCTCTTCAAGTATCAATACATTTATGATACATATACTATTTTACCCAACACCCGGGTGTGCCATATCCTATTGGTTTGTCATGCAGGTTGGACACATATATATGCAGCTACCTGCCTGCCTAAAAACTAGTGCCACCACCGCGATGTCATAGGAAGTGACCACGCCTAACAACTAGGCCAACACCGCCATGTCATAGGAAGTGACCACGCCTAACAACTAGGCCACCACCGCCATGTCATAGGAAGTGACCACGCCTAACAACTAGGCCACCAACGCCATGTCATAGGAAGTGACCACGCCTAACAACTAGGCCACCAACGCCATGTCATAGGAAGTGACCACGCCTAACAACTAGGCCACCAACGCCAGGTCATATGAAGTGACCACGCCTAACTCAGCAGGGACATCGGCGTCGCCATGGGTTTGAAGCAAGGAGGGGAGTGCGAGGAGGTTTTTATGTGGATTCTCTCCATGGAAGCCATTTATATATTGCTAAATATTACGAAGTTGGTGTGGGACGCGTTCTCTCTCCTCGCGGTGATACGCCCATGAGTGGCGGTGTAGCACGGGGAGGTTCGGCGGACGCTACTGAGAAGAGATGCATGGGTGCCACCATGAGCATGGTAGACACCAGATATCAATACACCAACAGGGAGGGAGGGGGGAATTGAGCCAGTAACGGTTTTCATAAGTCGGCAAGGTCAGCACTTGCCCATGCGTAAGGGCAGTGCTATGTTAAATATACGTTTGGTGTGAGAATAGCGTGAAATTTACCGCACGTATGCAAATACTTGTAAATTGTATTACCCTAGCCTGACCCATCATTTCCGCCAAAAAAAATGTATCCCAACAATAAAAACCGTGTTGCGGCTTGTTTATCGCGCTGACTACATGAGAAATCAGTCAGATTGTCGGTCGTCTTACAGATATAGTATATAGGATGAACAATGGCCATACGTTTGGAATGAAGTCTATTGCATGGTATAATTGTGTATGGATGCAATTGAAGCAGCTATTATGAATATGCAAAGCCATTGATTTTCTTCTTTTGAACATGCGTAGCTACGACATCCAGCAAAACATACAAAAACGTCTGATGTTACCAATACGGTTTTCTAAAACCAGAATTTAATATAATCAGCAAGCAATAATACTACCAAAAGTCCATTAGAACGCTCCTCATCTGATACGAAGTACAGCAGGCTAGAGTTGGACTGGGCGAGAGTTGCAGACGTGACGTATGATAACGATTATGTCTGTGTCTGTGTGTGCTATGGGGAAGTCATAGAGTTCGCTTGGGAAGAATGAGACTGAATCAGGTCACTAGTACGGTGCACGAGGAAGCGCCTTTTTAGTGAGTGGGGAGGCCGGAGGTGTATGACATGTGTTTCGAACTTTTCAGACTCAACTTTGGGTCTGAGCTCAACATTGGAGTAGGTTAAGAAATATTTTGCGTTCATTGATGGAATTGCCAAAAGGATTGTTACATTCATAAACGAAATCTTCTAGACAAAACTAATTCAGACTTGCTGATATCAGCATCCATCAGCCGATTCAGCCTGACTGTAATCTACGCCAGCCGTGAGCACCGGAGCTGGGGGTGGAGGTGTCGACTCAGTGACGACGGGGATACCTCTGGTGGGCGAGGAGAATAATGCAGGTACCAATTAAGAACTAATTCATTGACATCACCAGCGATCTGTCTAGACAATCTGATAGAGATGCTCGCTCAAGGCCATTGTCATGATTTTGTGTCTGGAAGGATGATGTGCTGATTCAGATGTGTTATCAGGTATGTTAAGTGTGGTGATTCAGGGACGCCACCAGGAAATTGTTCCAATGCAGGGACGATGTGAGGGAAGTGGTTGATCCCTGAACATTTCCGATGATCTCGGGTAATTTCGATGATCGTGTTTGGCTGATACGCAGGGTCTGTCCAGCGACCGCCACCGGGGATTTGGATGTAGTAGCGGCATTGCCGACTCCGGACAGGTTCCGTGATTTTGTGCCGGTGCCGGTTCACGGGCTTTAGCATGGGTTCTGTCGAGGGCTGGTGGTCGTTCTTTTACACACCACGCAATAGCGCTCAGTTTAATCATTAATGCAAGGTACTAAGTTGGATACTCCACTTAATCTATTACACTCCCAATAAATAGCTCCCCCCCCGATGAGGTACCACCTTTTCGTGGTGGGGGATTGAGTGCCCCAATGATCCGACGACCATCTACCGGAGAGGGGTGAGACCAGGAGTGCCTCACTCGTCTTTCCATCCAATCCCTTAATGAATTAGTTCCCGCTCCCATTCCAATCCCAATCTCATTCCAACATCCATGTCCTTAACCTGTCCTTGCAACACCAATTATCCACACTATGAGCAGGCAGGGCATCTTCCCCGGTCCTGCCCACCAGCTCAGTTTTATCGGGGTAGCCGCGCCCCCTCGGTCCGCCCCCCGGGGTTGACGGAGTCCTGGCGGTTGAGGTACCCCGTCGCACGGTGCTAGTTGTGACGGGGACCAACACACGTCTGGTCCTGATATCCCGGAAGGGCGGGCGGGCCCGTGGGGCCTCACGCGGGCCAAGTGGCTGGTCGCCTGGGGACCTTGGATTATTTCCAATGTCTGCCGGCCCGGCCGGCCGGCCGGGGTCAATGGGGTGGGCGGCGCTGTTAGTGCGACCAGGGTGGTGAGCCCCTCTCTCCCGGCCGCATGAAGGCGCCGCCTGCCCCGCATAGCTCTTCTGACGCCTGGCGACCTACCGTCAGCGGGACACAGGCGTTCCCCCGGTAGGGCCCCTATGCGGTGGGGCGCCAGAAGAGTTGAAAACATAACAACAAACAAAAACAAAAACAAACGAAAACAAACAACAAAACAAAAATGGCACTTCCAAACCATAAAACCCCTCCTGGTCTCTCGAGTAGTGGCCATACTTTTATCTCACCCACCACCGGTGGAAGAATGCCTAACCCGGCAAACAGGAGAAATGTTCCTACCAGTGCCCCACGTATCCTCATTATCCGAGGACTGACTAAAAATCTTGCGGCGTTGTCCCCTTTCCAGAGACGTGATGGGTGTGACAGACTTAGTAGAATTGTACGCTGTGAAAAACTGAAAGAAGGAGCATTGGAGCTAGAATTTGCGGTGGCACAGGAAGCGGAGAGAGCGTTGACGAGCGGTGAGTTTGTATACGGTGTGTGTAAAGGTGGGAGGAAAATCGATGAAATCATCCAAATTAAAGTCGAACCACATCAGACCAAAAATACATCACGAGGGATAATAAACTGCTACGACCTGAAAGACGTACCAGAGGAAGAAATAGTGGACGGGTTGTCTGAGTTTGGCGTGATAGCAGCGAGGAAAATCAAGACTAGACGAGATGATGTAGTACTAATTACGACGAACAACGTTATCTTGACATTCAATTCAACCGACTTACCTTCTGAGATTCGGGTGGGGTACATCCGTGTTAAGGTACGAGTTTTTCTCCCGAACCCCATGCGTTGTTTTAAGTGTCAAAAATGTAGGCACACCAACCAGCATTGTCGGAATGCAGCATTGTGTGCAGCAAGTGTGCTTCCCCCGACCACCTCAGCCGGGAGTGTAATTCGGAAGTTCCATTCTGTGTGAACTGCGGCAGGGGACAGAACCCCCACACTTCGTTCGACCGCACTTGTCCCAGCTACTCCAAAGAGAAGGAAATCATAGCAATCAAACATACCCAAAGAGTAACATTTCTGGAAGCGAGGGATCTTTACGATCGCTCCCACCTTCGAACGTCATACGCGACAAAAGCGAAAGATACCACATCAACTTTACAACTCGTGCAAACACCCAAAACGGATGAGCTCATTGCGACATTGAGTGAACCACTTCGTTCTTTTGGTATACTAGTCACCCCGTCAACAAGGCAAGCTCAGCCCGAACCTCGCTCCGAGGCTGCGAAGTGCGACGCGTCGCTCACGGCAGACCCTGAGGTCACTTTACCGATGCCGGCTGCTGAGCGAACTCCAGAGGAGTGGAGGGTCATTCAGCGAACGAAGGGACCCGGGAAGGGCCCCAAGCCTAGTGTGCAAACTTTGCCATCCACATCAACCGACCGCACCCCTGCCCAGGCCACCTCTACTATCACACCCGCACTAATTATTTCGAGTGAGAGCGACGTGCCCTCCCGACGGGTTCCGGTGGTCGCACCCTCTGCGGCCCAGCCAGGTCTCGCGGTCAAAGTCCACCCGAGGGCTCCCGATAGGGGGGCCGTGCGGTGCCGTGCCTGGCCGTGCGGCTCGGACTGTGTCCAAGGACTCTTCGCCCAATGTATGGGTGGGAGGACCATCGCCTAGAGCGACACCTCCACCATCACCAACCTCACGCGAGAGCCCTACGATCACCGCGGAGACCGGAAATGTGATGGGCTCGCATCCTAGAGCGACAACTCCACCATCACCAGCTTCACGCGCGACCACGGAGGAGACTTTGAGGATGATGGGTCCGCCTCCTATACCACCGCGTGGTGGTGAGAAGGCGGCGCACTGTGACTCCCCTGCGGCCGGACGTAAACGGCCATCCCCGTGGACACCATCACCACCGAGCGGGGGAACTCCCAGATCTCGTCAGAAATCGTCTTCATCTCTTTCATAGGGTATTGGTGTTACGTTTTACGTCACCCAGTTTTACCCGATACATGCATACATCTCCTTTTACTATGGACAGTGGAGATGGTAGGAGTGTCTGTCTACCTGTGATTCTGCCTGTGATATCCACGAGCAAACGCTCGCTGGACACTGTACACCACTCGGCTCTCCGTATAGTGACCGGCGCTTTCCGCACTTCACCTTCTGCCAGCCTTCTGGCTGAAGCCCACGAGTCGGCACTCTCGCTCCGCCGCGAAATGCTCGGGATGCGCTATGCCTGTAAGCTGTGCCAATTCCCTGGCCATCCCGCATATTCGCAAGTGTTCTCCCATCGACTCCTTGCATCATTCAGTCGCGGACGTACCATGCATGCCACCCCCTTCTGCGTTCGCGTACGCAGGCTCTTTGAGGACAGCGAGATTCGACCGAAGGGGGATTATGCGGTTCAATCCGGTTCAAACGCCGCCGTGGCAAGTGATCCCCTATAATAGATATGTCACTTTCCTCGGTTGGAAAGGACCATGCTTCACCACAGTACCGAATGTCATGTGCGCTAGAGCACATAGCCTCGTTCGAGGGATACATCCCAACTGACACAGATGGATCCAAGACTGACGCTGGTGTGGGCAGTGCATTTGTTATTGGGCCTCTGTCAAGATCTTTTTCCCTACCACCACATGCAACTGTTTACACTTCAGAGTTGGTGGCGATCACAAAGGCTCTCAGCTTTATTGAAGTGGGGAAGGATGCCTCGTATGTCATTTTCACCGACTCACTGAGCAGTCTCTGGGCGCTAAAACAGTTTAACCCACCTGACCCCATTTTACAGGACGTTTTACGCCGTCTCGGATCACTTGCTCAAAGCTGGGAAGAATATTGTCCTCTGTTGGATCCCGAGCCATATTGGCATCGTGGGGAACGAGGCAGCCGATGCTGCTGCAAAGTGAGCAGCACAGGTCCCATATATGCGATATATGCCGCTCCCCGCGAGGGAGTATGATAACTCTATCACGACCTTTGTTTTAAAAAAATGACACTAGTTGGGAGACACTGCAGGACAACAAACTGCGTACAACCAAGCCATGTCTTGGGGAGTGGCCCTCGTCCTACCGTAGGACGAGGCGGGACGAGGTGGGACGAGGTCGTGCTCTGCCGCCTTAGGCTAGGGCACACCCACCCAACGCACCACTATCTTCTCTGTGGGGAGGACAGGCCAAGCTACCCTCGATGTCACGCACCACTGTCAGTACGTCACATTCTGATATCCTGCCCTCTGCTCGCCGATGCTCGAAGACGCCTTCTTGGAGTCGTGCAGCCGCCGTCACTCCACCAACTCCTGAGTAACGACTCACGCGTTGTAACTTCAGGACAGCTGTTTCGCCTTCTCCCTGATGTCAAATTTAGAGCGATTTACACACCTCACTGACATGTAACACTATACGCTCGGAACCTTGACATGTTGCTCTCACTGATCTTCGCCTGCTCTTACTGTTTCGCTGTTTCACTGATGATACTCCTGTATCACTGTTTCACTGATGTCTGCTTGTGCTTGCTCTTTCGGTTTCACTGTTCCACTGATGTTTTCTTGCACTTGCTCTTTCTGTTGCACCGTTTCACTGATGTTGCTTCCATTTCACTGTTTCACCGATGACGCTGCTTCCATTTCAATGTTTTACTGACGATGTTATGGGCGCTACATGACCAACGCAGTCGACGCGCCCCTAAATTCCAATAACGAGCCAATAAATAGCTCCATTAATGGGCGCAGGGTGTTAATTTCTGAGAATAACTTTGGGCCAATGCATCCAGGCAATGAGATGGCCGCAGGAGTCGCTTGGGGAGAGGGGCGTTGTGTATAGTGTATCATCATGCTAAGATTATATTGTGTGTGTGTGGGGGGGGGGCAGTGCTATGGTGCCCTTCAAATGCACTAAATCGATACTCATGGGTGAGGGGTAATTGGTTTGAAACGTATACCTCTGAAATCAATAGTTTCAGTTAGCTTCACACACACACACACACACACACACACACACACGCACGCACGCACACACGCACGCACGCACGCACGCACGCACGCACGCACGCACGCGCGCACGCACGCGCGCGCGCGCGCGCGCGCGCGTGCGTGCGTGCGTGCGTGCGTGCGTGCGTGCGTGCGTGCGTGCGTGCGTGCGTGCGCGTGCGTGCGTGCGTGCGTGTGCGTGTGCGTGTCGTGTGCGTGTGCGTGTGTGCGTGTGCGTGTGCGTGTGCGTGTGCGTGTGTGTGTGTGTATCAAGCGGGCAGGCGGATCTGTCCATTCTATTTCGCTTGCCTATTCGTATGTTCCCGGCGCCGCCGCTGGGTTGAGCGAGAGCAGGAGATTTGTGTCCGTGTCCAATGTTTGTGTTTGTCGGCCGGAGGCGCATCGTCCAGCCGGCGTGCGCGCCCGACTGGCATGGCACGATTAAGGTGGCGATCGTATGCCGCCCTCTACCACGTGCACCGGCTGTCGTATCTGCTGCTGTGTGTTCAGCTGCAGCAGCGCCGGCGACCCCTGTCCAGGGGAAGTGGGCGCCCCGCGCTGACGTCTTAGCTCGTGACACCTTGTCCATTAAGCGTATTTATTTCTTTTGGCGAGCTTTGATGATTCACGCCTGCATGATGCATCTCAAGTTGTGAACATTTCAAGGCACGTTGAGGAAAGCTCCGATTCCGTATGGTTGGGCGTGTGGTGAAAGCGTGCTACCACTGTGTGACCAGAAATTAGCTGTGCTGCTGTAGAATGGGCCAAGGGGGTTATAAAGTTTTCCCAACACAAACCGACACAACTAGTCTTGCTCATCCTTGTCGTTAAAGTCAACAACACAACTTCAGATAACATGCAATACTTGCAATGTGAAGGGGCACGCCATTTAAAAGTCCTGTTGTCATCATCGTATAAATTATGTTCTCTGTTCCGCTTCTTTTCTATGGAATATCTATCCGAAGGCGATTCCCGTATTCTAATCAGTTTTTGGTCTACCCTAAAAACAGAGCAGCCTATAACTGTACAATTCGACATATGTGACGCAAAACATTGGGATATATGAAAGGAGCAAGCAAGCTACGGGCGGGAGATATCAGAGAACGCGTAGACTGGAGGAATGAGAACCAATGCAATGAGGACAATTTGAATTAATTTTCAGTCTGTAGAAAAAGCAATCGGAAATAACTGCACCAAATGGACCTGACTGAATGTGAGTTCAACGGTGTTTTCCATTGTAGGTAGATTATTGGGCGCTACATGACCAATGAAGTCGATGTGCCCTTCACCCAAACTAACTAGGCAGATTGCTGTGCCAGTAAGAAGATACTATTTGTAGCTGAACCCCGTCACATTTGAGTTCTCTAATAGGTAGCAAGAAGGAGCGGAACATACGCGCTTTTACTTAACGTATTTCGCTTGAATTCTATTGAATATTCTATTGAATATTTCGCTTCACGTATTTCACGTATTTCGCACGTATTTCGCTGAAATCCATTTATTGGGTTGGTAGTTGTATTGTGATTAACATGCGAATTGTTTGTTTGCGAACATGCAAAGGTATTTATCATGCAAATACTTTTTTTTCAAAACAATTACCACGGATCGAATTTTGTCCGGTTTTTCCTTTTGGTTTTAGTTGATGGAAGCTGGTTAACACCACTGGTCTGAACAGAACTAGTTTTGTCCGGCTTTTTGGAAACTGGGTACACATATGCTACGGGCTTGGTTTTTTCAACTCTAAATCAGTTCTTTCGATTCAAATGTTAAGATTCCTCCTGATACTTCTGAAACATCCCGGCAACGTGCTGGCAAAGGTCCATAAACCATGCTCAAGCCGTTTTCCGCAGGCCATTAACTCGAAGTATTGTTACCGAAGGCCACTTGATCTTTGATAGCCATTCCATTGGATAAAAAATCCCATTGTTTAAGCGGAGTGAATGCATATTTGATGATCGGTTGGAGTAGGTTTAATACTGACCAGGATTGGCAGTTTTAGCACAAAGCCTGCTTTTACAGTTTTTGACATGTGGATTTTACCAGGGGTAAAAATCAAGACGTGAAGTAACTTTTAAACGGTGTTTGCCGGTAAGGGTCCGCAAATGTTTTTTTTTTTCAGATACTTCAGATGGTTCCTATTTCTATCTCCAATAGAGTGGTATGTGTCATACAACGGGTGTAATACATGGAAATAGGCAAAATAGGAGCAGAAAATGTCCTAGGAAGTGTAAACATGGCGCCAACTTTTTGTCGTGTTTTACCAGTTTCCAAACATTGAAACCAGTAAAAACCGGTTGCCATGACACAAACTGGTGTTTACCGGTGACAACCCCCAGTCCTGATTCTCACGCACGGGCTGCTGTGACCGCTGTCATATGACGCACTGTGACAGTGTCCTAAAATTACTTCACCATTAACCGTGTGGATGAAGGAAAAGGTTCTTTGGGAATAATGAAATATTGGAAAAAAATAAAGGATTGTCACTGAAGGATTAAAATGCAGAATACTTTTCACTTCAGTCACATGCATTTTACATTATTTAGCAGTCATGTGCATGATGACTGCCCATACATCATGTGGCAAAATGGTAAAAACCTAAGATGAGGATGAAATAGCACAACTCCATTAACTGTGAATTTCCAGGCCACATAGTGAATTGTTTTACACTGCACTGTGACCTTTCCTGGCTGACGCTGTGGTCCACTCCTCAGGCATGACGTACTCCGACCTGTCCGTCTACGGCAGGCTGCGCAAGGAGCAGTGCTGCGGCCCCTACTCCATGTTCTGCAAGCTGATTCAGACGTGGTCGGGCAGATGCACCCCGGAGCAGGTGAGAACGGTGGTTGATTAGGTAGTGATTTGAGTTGAAAGGCGCTTCGACTAAAGCGTGATCGGTTAGCGACCATAACTATCAGTTCAGCGTGTCAGATAGTTATACGGACACTACAGATGTTACCGGGGTGAGTAAGGGCGGTGATGGCCGAGTGGTTAAGGTGTCGGGCTATGGGTACCAAAGGTCCCAGGTTCGACTCTAGCACCACTCAGGACATTTCCCAATCCCACGGCCCACCGGCGAAACAGTGTGGGCGGCGCCATTAGCCGTGAATGTGCATAAAGTGTGTCGTGAACCAACCAATAAACAAACAAACAAACCGGGGTGAGTAGTTGGCCCGAAAGCCGATCGCTCTCAAAAAGCGGAATATGTTCTCAGAACGAACTATGTCTGAGTCATCAGCCAGGACATCGCAATATGTGTCGGGCCGTGTATTATTTCCACATAACAACCTTCGCTCTGTTGAGAAGTGCTGGCACGATAAAGATACGTGACGGTGAGAACAGTGGCGTTCGTTGTTCGGGCCAGCGAGTCCGGCTAAGCTAGCCGTTTCCGTCAGATAACAACTCCGAGTCCACAACAACTGAGAGTGGGATTACCGAGTCCGTCCGCGACCAATCGGCGAAAAGTTGGCGACGCTATGTTACCGAGCAGTCGAATGCGTCGTAAAAGAATCCGAGCTAGTTTGTTGATGGTTGCTGGAGGAATATCGCTGCAGTGCGGCACGTGTCTTAATAGCTGAGCGCCTTGGACGTGCTTGGCGCGTTGAGTTTGACAACTCCCGACATTTCCCGGCAACCCTAACTTCGGCGACGCCTCAGAAATTTAACGTCGGCCTCGCGGCCACCTCCACTGTGCATTGGTTTAGGCCTGCCGCGCTGCGAGGCTTACGTCTGCATAATGCAAGTCGGCATAGTCTCTAGTCTAGGGGACGGGGGATAGTTGGTACGGCCCAATGGATATGGAGATAATAGACACTACCAAACGGTAGTGATTGTTCTGACACTGTTTGACCTAACGAGCCGTATGAGGCCACTGCCGCTAGGACGTTGCGAGTTCATCGAATTTATAATGTCTTAACGAAATGTCAAGATTTGTTGAATGCGTCTGGAAGTTGGGGACAAAAGATGTCCGTCTCCCTCTCCCTCGCTATTGGCGAGCATGATTCAAGCCAGTGTAAAATACTACAAGCCAGTGTAAAATAATTCACGATGTGACCTGGAAACTCACAGTTAATGGAATTGTTCTATTTCATCCTTGTCTTAGGTTTTTACGAGTTTGCCACATGATGTATGGGCAGTCATCATGCACACGACTGCTAAATACTGTAAAATGCATCTGACTGAAGTGAAAGTCATTCCGCCTTTTTAATCCTTAAGTGGCGATCCTTTATTTTCTTCCAATCTTTCACTATTCCCGAGCAACTTCTTTCTTCATCCACACAGTTAATGGTGAAGTAATTTTAGGACACTGCTACAAGCGCGCATGGGTAGCCAAGAGCGGGTGCGAAGAAGGTAACCGTCCCCTGGAGGGCCCTAAGGGCTCCTCAGTTCGTGGGCGCATGGGGCCGCAAGGGCCTCCTGGGTCGACACAAGGGGCCCCCAGGCCGGCGTGAAGGGGCCCCCAGGCCGGCGTGAAGGGCCACTGATTCGACATGAATGGCCTATAGGCCGACGTGAAGGGCCCCTAGGTCGACGTGAAGGGAAACTTAAAAGGCTGACTGAAAAGATAGTTGAAGAGGGCCCTAGTCAACGGAGAGTGCCCTTAGAAAGATGTTGATGACCCCTGGCTGGGCTAACGTGAAGAGCTTCTAGATCGACGGAGGTGACTCTCTGGATAGTTGGAAGAGCCCCGAGCTGGCGGAGAGGACCAGAGCCAATATGAAGGGCCCCTGGGCTGTCGGCGGAGCCCAGTCAGGTAAGGTGTCTCTGACCTGATGGACATGGTCCAAGCATTTGAAGGGGGGGCCACCGGCTTGCCAGAAAAGACCTTGGGTCGTCAAAGATGGCTCCTGAAATGACGGGCCTTGGTTGTCTAAGAGGACCTCGGGCCGTCAGAAGGGGCACTTGGGCCGATAGATAGAGCCCAAGCTATACAAGGGCCACTCGTCTGATGGAGGGGCCAATGCTGGCCAAGAGAGCCTCCACCCTGACAAGAGGAGCCCCTGAATCGCTGCGGAGATTACCTGCGCCGACGGAGAAGACCACTAACCATGGGAGGACCTCGAGACGTCGGAGAGGGCCCAGATCTGGCATGAATGCCACCTAGGCCTATGAGGGCCGGGACCGCACAGGGGCCCCTTGTGTGATAGAGAAGGTCCTAGCATTTGAAGAGTGGACTTCGACCGGACGGACTGTCCGGAGCGTGAAAGAGGGCGCTGGACCGACGGATGTGGCCCCGAACCGGACGTGCAGAGCCACTGGCTCGGCTTTGGCTCGTGCTGATGGAGAGGGTCTCAGAGCTGACAGCTGGCCTCAGACCGTAAAGAGCCCCCGAGCTACGGAAACGATCCGGGCCGAGGCGAATGGTTTCCGTTGCTACGTAAAGAGCTTCTATGTCCATGGATGGGTCCGGGCTGTTCAACAATAGTGGCATTTCCAAGTAATGAAAGGGCATGCTCCCTCCCAGCGAGACCGATGGTGACCACACTGAGGGGCAGAGACATAGCTGAGGAAGCATTGAATCGCATCTTGCAGCTTGTGCGGAATGGGCCCTTGAGACTCGAAGACGTCCGTCCTAAGGACTAGCAAGGACCGTGAAGACAAGAGAGGACCTGTCGTAGAGCTGGGATGACCATATGAACCGAAAAGAGTAGTGTCGGCTGGAATGGGCTCCTAACAGCTGAGGAATAAGCAGGGCACCTGAGGGTCAGAGAAGGCTGGGATCCTCTTTGGGTTTGAAAGGGCATCTGATGGATGAACATAACCCCTGAGAGCTGAAGAGAACTAGTGAGGGCTCATATCAAATCCGAAATGCTTATGCCAATAAATACGTATGCCTGTAAATGCCTATAGATGAAAGCTAAACAGGACTATTAAGAGAACTGTCATGGGCCCCTACACGCTGGAGAGGGCGCTGATGGATGGCAAGGACTTCTTGAGAGTCGGAGAGGTCTGGAATCAGTGACTGGAATTATTGTGAGGTTGAATGCGGCCCCTGATGGATGACCAAGGTCCCATGAAAGTTTTTTTTTTAATCCCCGTTGGCTGACGATTGCGGTCAGGAATATCGAAGGCTAACCTCAGAGCTAGAATGTTCTTGAAACCGCAATGGTTGACGATAACTAGGAAGGGTCCCTAGCAGCCTTGAAGGGCTAACTTGCCTGAAATGGCTTCAGGACTAACAGAGCCTCCTCAGAGTTAAGAAGAGTCCCTAAGACTAACGATGGCTGCGATGAATGCCGGGGCCAGTGTCAGAACTGGAAAGCCCTTGGAGTAGGAAGACTGTCAATGACTGGGAAGGACCCCTAACAGCTAGAGAGGACGCCTGGTGATTGAAAATGGCCATTGAGCGTTAGAGAGGACTGGACTGGGATGCTGAAGAGGATTGGAATGGGGTTTCTATGAGAACAAGGCCCCTTGAGATCTGAAGAGTGTCCCTTAGGGCTAGTGAAGTTTGTCGAGGATTGGGAATGGCCCATGCACGACGGAAAGGTCTGATGGATGAATAGGTCCCCTGATAATCGGATAGGACTGGACTGGGATGTTCTTGTGCTTTCAGATGGGCACCTGAAGTATCGGGACACTGAAAGCTAAAAAAAAGTCCTTGAGAACTGGCTATGGCTGCGAGGAATAATGGGGGACAGTCTCAGGGATCTTTCAGCAAGTGGTCTATGTGCCAGCGAAACAAGAATAACTTCAAATGTCACTGCTACTTTTCTTTAAGGGGTCGAGGTGTTTTCCGTGTTCCTGGGGCGTTGTGTTCACACCATGAGTGATGATGAAGCAGATACTGACCGTGACCTATCAACCATAAGGTGATGGCAGGTCGCGTTATGGGCGCAAAGTGACTCAAGTAGTCAGCGCACCCTAAAGTGACCCAAGTAGTCAGCGCACCCTAAAGTGACTCAAGTAGTCAGCGCACCCTAAAGTGACCCAAGTAGTCAGCGCACCCTAAAGTGACTCAAGTAGTCAGCGCACCCTAAAGTGACCCAAGTAGTCAGCGCACCCTAAAGTGACCCAAGTAGTCTGCGCCGCACCCCGAGGCACAGATCCAACACCACCGACATCCATGTGTTTCCAGAAATAGCTGTCTATCTGTTTCCGCCATCTATCTGTTTGAGGAGCACCAAACGGTTGGAAAAGGTCAGTTCTATCTGACACGTGTGGACTCTGGTATTCGTGGATTATGCAGCATTTTCTTTAAAAAATAGCCCTCAGTCTGTTACAGATTTGATACTCTTTCGTTCAGCACCATACTCGTCCCTGCACCTGGTATGCTTTGGCGGTACCGATTTCTGACCAGTTGTCACGTGGAGTTATCACAGTATACACTTTGTTAGGCTTGGTCACCTGTCAGCGCCGGCACGGCTCCGTGAGGCCAGAGCGGCCCGCCGGGACGCGCGGGTCACGGTGGACGGCGTGCACCAGCTCTGGCCAGTCCACTCGGCAGTGGCAGACAGTTTATTGAGCAGTCGGCCGCGCGAAGCGTGCCTCTGGCGTGTCGTCTTGTGCTGCGCTGGCTGGCGTGTTACGGGGATCGCCGGTGTCCGGGGCCAGTGCACTGGCACGCGCCACGTGGACGCCGTCGACACCCTGCAGCTGTTCACGCCGCCTGGTGGTGACTGGCTGCCATGCCGACTTGTCTGACATCCAAGCCCGAGTCACGAGGACACGACGTGCGGCGCACCACGGAATGCGCTGTTTGCACAGTGCATTGAGTTACGCGTGCATCCGTCGCGTTTCCTGGCACTGCCCTCAATGTTCCGCACGAGCGGCGGGTCTCCGATCATGATGCATCCATTGGCCACCGAGTTTTTTCGGCGTAAGCATGTATATTTAGTCGCGACTGGCGTTCCCCCTCCCTATTCCGCACTGTAGAACGGCGTGTTGTATGCGGTGAGGGGTCGGCCAGTCCTCGATCTAGACTATGCTCCGGTTGCCGACTCCACTCCGACCTAATGAGATGCATGGGGCATCATGTTTGTCGGCACAGGCCATGGAGAGGTCGTGGTGTAGCCGACTTGTTTATAGACCACCGAGTCCACGTCTGGTAGATGATCTCTCTGCCCTGTAGACCTCTGACCTGAAGGCGCCCACACATCTGGCTGATCCTACTACTCCCGCCAACAGCTACATACAATTGTAAGCGAATAGGAACGAACCCTTCATGGAAGTTTGCTTTCAACTTTCTCGAGTGAAGTTGTGATGTTATGACTTAAGTTCCGCGGGATGTTACTCAAATGCAGGAAACATTACCGGGCTCATTGTCGATCTTATGTCGATAGAAATGTAGTCAACATGTGCCATTCTTCAGAGCTTTGCTTGACACCTTGCATTTGAAATCTTAGTGATACTGTGCCCGTTATATTGCCACATTTCCGACGCCGTTGTGTCTATGTAACGCCTTTGGTGTGATGCGTCTCACTTGACAACGCATTTGTATCAGGACACTGTTTTAAGTAAACCTGTGTTAACCGGTCCAACCTTCGTAAGCTCATGATAAACTGTTTGGCCAGTATATTATGTTAATCTTCGTGATATGTGGAGCCCTGTTAGCCTGTATCGCCCTAAGTTCTCGTCGCGATCGAGGTAGCTCAGTCAGTAAGGTGTTAGACTCTTGACCGCAAGATGGTTGGTTCGAATCTCACCACCGTGCCGGCGAAATTACCGAGTCCACCCGCGGCCAATCGGCGTGAGAAGTTGGCGACCCGATATAGCCTACTAGGTAAATGTGTGATAAAATAAATGCAGATTCTGCTAGACTCGCTGACCTGTCTGACATATAGACCCGTAATTCTCTATCCCGCCTGTAGGTCCCTGCTGGGTGAGATAGGCTGCATCATATCTCACCTGTATAATCTCGCTGACTTTGCCCGTTGACTTGTCTGGCAAATAGTGTGTAGACAGCATGATATCGGCACTAAGGGCGCGAATGATTAAAACTGGTCGAAGCGGCCTAAAGCCCAAATAACTAACAACATCGGCACTAACTGAGCGGCCGGTGCGGTGATCAGGTGTCGGAGAAGGTGCGCCACTTTTACCGCTGCTACGCGGTGAACCGGCACAAGATGACCGTTCTGACGCCGGCCGTGCACGCCGAGGCGTACGGACCGGACGACAACCGACACGACCACCGGCCGTTCCTCTACAACGCCGCCTGGACGTGGCAGTTCCGCGCCATCGACGTGGCCGTGAGTTGCCCGCCAAATGTGGCGCCTCCCGCCAACTGCGGCAGGTGGTGTCTCGCGAACTGTGGTCCCCGCGCCAACTATGATGTCTTCCGCCAGCTACGGTGTCTCTAGCCAACTGTGGTCCCCGTCAGCTATGGTGTCTCCCGCCAACTGTGGTCCCCGTCAGCTGTGGTGTCTCCCGCCAACTGTGGTCCCCGTCAGCTGTGGTGTCTCCCGCCAACTGTGGTCCCCGTCAGCTGTGGTGTCTCCCGCCAACTGTGGTCCCCCGCAGCCAACTTGTGTCTTCCACCATGTGTGCGAGTGTTGCCCCCGGGTTTCTTTGTCCAATCCTTCTTCCCGAGACTAAGTTTGTTATGCAGACTAATATCCCATTGGGAAATATAAAAAATAGCAGCGTTTTTGTTGCCGGACCGTGCTTAATACCCATGGAGCTGACCTAGGTCACTCGGACTGTGGAGTGTACTGTACCAGCACATTGCTAACCACCATTACACATATATTTATCAGTCGTACAGATCCGGAAATCATGCGTACCTTGCAAACATTATTCGTTTTACAAAGCAATGGATCTTCTGGTCTTCATCTACTTGCGTCGGCAGTACAGGTGTATCAGCTGCAAACCCACGGAAAAGATTAGCATAGCTACTGCAAGCATTTCAGAGGCAGAACATCACGGGTTACATCAGCTTATGACAGGTTGTAGGGACCTTCCGCGGTATAATGCCAATTGTATACCATAATTTTTAAATTGTACCCTAACATTTAGCAATTAATCAAAAATGACCTCGTAGGTTTGTCTTTGGCTTTGAACCCAGCTGTAGATGGTTGTGTTTCATCGGAGCGGCGGTTCCAACTGAACCACTGAAAACTGGACGACTGAACCTGCGGCCAACTAGAGGGCTTCCCTTTTGTTTGCACTTTTGTGGGCGATTGATTGGCCATTGATTGGCAACATGTCGCTGCTGGTCACGTCAACTGTCGTCTTTTCGTCCCTTACACACCCTGGCGACCTGCTCCGGCCACGGCTGGGCAGCTACTGCTATTGTAGTCCGATTGGCAACTATTCGTACTTTAGTCGAACTGGCAGCTATTTGTACTTGAGCCTGACTGGCAGCTGCTCCTGTCTGAATGTGAATGGCAGCTGCTCCTGTCCGAGTCGGACTGGGCAGCTGCTGATGTCTGAGTGTAACCGGGCAGCAGCTCCCGCCTTGAGTGTGACTGGCGGCTGTTCCCGTCCGAACCTGACTGGGCAGCTGCTCCTATTCATGTCTGGTTGGCAGGGGTCGGACCCTGACAGCACGTCTGAGTGTGACCGGCGGTCACCGTGTGTGTGTCTGTGTCGGGCAGCTGAAGCAGCTGCAGGTGCAGCAGGGCAGCGGCCGGGAACGCGCGGACCGCAGCCAGCTGACGGAGCGGCAGCGGAGCGAACTGAACGACTTCTCGCGTGCCACCGGCTCCGGCCATAGCAGGCTGGTTACACAGGCAAAGTCACGTGCGTATGCAGGTCTTGGCCGAACGAGCACGTCACGTTCTGAGGAAGTGGCGACGCACGACAAAGTAACCTCACGTCTGGCATGGGGCTCGAATTGGTACATTTGTTGGTTGCGTTGCGATTGTTTGTCTTTTTGGTATTGGCACCTTTGTCTTCTGGCGAGTTGCATAAACAAGTCGAAATTTGATGTATGTTGACGTATGTTGTTGACCAGGAAGTAGATCAATCGTTGGAAATTGATCGATTGATCAATCGATCAATCAATCATTGACTGCCGTGAGCCGCCTGAGGTGCTGAGCATGAATCGTTAGGTGTCGGACGCAATGATAATGTGAGCATCGAGGATCTCCAGTTAAGGAAAACAAACATGTTTCCATTCAAGAATCCTGGAACATGCGCCCGCGAAAGCACGTCCGGATGCTCACTAGTGTACGGACAAGGAATATAGTTACAACGTATGAGACTCTGTTTCCATAAAATATGCGATGTGCATTTATTGAAGCCTTCATATTTAAATTCCATTGCCACTTACATTGACATATTGACATACATATTGACATATTACCTTGCAAATTGTCTTCTGGAAATATATTCTGGTATTCATACACCATAGGCGGCTCGCCGCCTACCGACCGACATTGATGGCGGTCGGGCCTGGAATCATTCCATGAAGTTAATTCGCCCAAGCGCGAAAGTCACAAGCATATTTTCATATTTGGAACGATATGCGATGCGCCTGGCATAATTTCCGCCACCATTGAAGTTGAGGCCGACGTGCTCCCGCGATATTGTTTAAGACGTTGATGCTCATTTGTGTTCTATTTGAAATAATGCATCTACAACCGTAAATTTCCCCAACACAATTTTGGCTTGGCAGAGCCGATATGTCTTGTTATTTATCAAGGCCGGAACTTTTTTTTTTGGTGGCGCCGCTTGGCGGCTCTATGGGTCCTCTGAGCAGAAAATCTCGACGCTTGACGCGTATCGAGCCATGTCAGAATCTCAACAATGCCTGAAAGATTCTTGCCAAAATGTGAAAATGACAGTTACTTATGTATTTTTATAAATGGTCAAGTGTGGTATCAGAAGGCGGCTTATTTTATCGCCGTTTATTTCAAACCATTTCAGAGCGAAATATATTCGCTGATGCACAACGTCTGGTATACAATTTAAATGAATGCAATGTGATAGCCGGACACAAATCCTGGAATCGAGTACATAAGTGGCAGGGTTAAAACTTCATGGAAGATGGAAGATTCACGATGTCAACATGTAGCACATTCGATTTTCGTTCAGTTAAGAACATTGGAAATTGTTTGTACATTGCACCGAAGCTGTATGATGCAATTTTATTACAATTTGAGTGAGCAAATGTTCCTATTTCACCTTGAGGGCAAAGTGACTGGGCGATAATTTGATAATAAACAAACTACATCTCATGAATAAGCATATTTGAATGTTAAAATTTAAACGTTGGAAATTACTTGTACCTCCTGTAGAAACTAGAATATGGCATTAATCATGACAAGCTCACTTTATGGTGGCCCTTCACAAACCCACCACCAGAGCGGCGCCACTGGTATTATGTCCGCTCATAACGCCACGCGTGTTCATGAAACAACAGAGCCTAATGTGATGCAGTAATGCAGCATGCAGGAATACGCACACCATTCATATTTGAATGGTGTGCGTGTGGATTTTGGCGTCCTCAACACCATATTAAGTTAGGGGATGAATTACTTATATTTGCCGAAGCGCCCTTGACCAACAAACTGACCAGCGTGCATTAAATAATTCGTATTGTTCACGAGAGTCTGTGTGTTTTCTTCATGTAGTGGATCCCTAATGCCGAGCAGGTCGATCCCAGGTGAAGGCGATGAAATATGTTCCACAAGTTACGTTACGCCTTGACATGTGGTTCGAGACTTCGGTCCCACACAAATGGTTCAATATGAAGAGCTAAACCAATAACGTGGAAATATCCGAAAACCGCCGTACATCAGGTTGTGTGCTTCGCTTTCAGTGATTCAAATGTCGAGTTTGGAAGCACATGCTATCATCCTCTTACAATGTCTGGCGATGGCTGATATTTGTGGGCTGCTAGTTGACAAAGGTGAGCGAAATCTTGGGGTAAATTTCTGATCAGGAAGTATGGTGAGCGAGGCGCGGATGAATACCATAGTTGGGGAGAACCTGCTTGGTACGTGAGAGGTAGGCACTGTAGAACAAATTAGATGAGGTTGCTGTGAAGGATGCCTAGATCAACAAGCCTCTGGTTATCGTGGTTGGGGAGATATCGTGAGTAGTACAGCTTGTAGAGTAGGAATAGAGTTCTGTGCGTGTGTCCATAATTAATGGATACATGCTAAGCAAAAGTACAATATAATTTTGGCAACTTAATCATTACTACCAGGAGTTGGAGCTTGCAGTCTTCATGCAGGTATAACGCCAACTGTAGGGGCAAATTCTGACATCTTTAGGACATCGAGACCCGAGGCCAGACATCAAGCTTTCAGTACATGTGGAGAGGTTGGGAACTCTCAAGGTTTGATCACAAAACGTGACGTTAAGGGGAGTTTTAGTCATATTTTTGTGCAGTGATCTATGCATCACTTTAATGCGAGGGTGACCCCCTCCCCGCATGAACCAGAATTCAACAAGTGAATTCTTAAAGAGAAAACTAAGCCAAGAAAACTAAACTAAGCCAAAATTGTGTAAAATTTGAGCATTTCTTGTTGCCGTGTTGCGACAATAATTTTGTTCCGAGTCTCGCGTAAGTAGCGTCATTCGACGAGGTGTTTAATCGTCGCACAGGGACAATGTTAGAACTCCCCTCGACGTCACGTCTGACGACTAAGCTGTGAGAGTTCACATTTTCCCCACATATAATGAAACCTTCAAGTCTGTAGCCTCCTTAAGTCTCGGGGTCCTACGGGTGTATTCACTTTGCGCTATGCCTACATGAAACCTCTTCGCTGTGCAAGTTCGAGCTCTGGTTATTCATGACTTAGGCGCCAAAATCACATTGTGCCTCTTTTCATAATATTAATCATGAACTACGTATAGAACGTCCAGGGTAGGGCATTTCCCAAATTATTTACAAACCATATCAATTAGTTCTACTTCACGGACTGTATTACCCACGCTAGCGCTTCTCGAACTATATCCTGACCTTTATATCCTGCAGTTCCAGCCACCCTCCACAGCAATCTCATCCATTTTACTCTACGCAGCACCCACCTCTTATCTAATCATGCAGGCTCTCCCAAGCTGCGACCTTCACCTGACCTTCACTCACCATACTTCCTTCACCCGAAGATTTTGCACGCCTTTGTTAGCCAAAGGCAACACACCTAAGCCATTGCAAGAGAATAAGAAGCCTCCACGCTCGAAGTTGGAGTCTGGACGGCGTGTGGGGACGAGTAGCCTAGGGGTAAGTCGCTAGTCTCATAATCGAAAGGTTGTGGGTTCGAATCTCACCTGTCGCTATTCTTCGACCGCGACCAATTGGCGTAAGAGATTGGCGATGCTACATGACCTAACGGTCGATGTGTCGTAAAGCCAATAACCAATCAACCTGAGTGGCGTACACAAATTTCTTCACGATGATTGCACCAGCTTGTTCGGTTTTCTTTCCCGTTAGTTACGCTTTTAGTGTTGAACCATTTGGGGGACCGGAACCTCCCATCTCGTGCATCATGGCGTGACAACGTATGAGCCATCCCATATTGATTACATATATATATATATATATATATATTGTGTGTGTGTGTGTGTGTGTGTGTGTGTGTGTGTGTGTGTGTGTGTGTGTGTGTGTGTGTGTGTGTGTGTGTGTGTGTGTGTGTGTGTGTGTGTGTGTGTGTGTGTGTGTGTGTGTGTGTTGTGTTGTGTTGTGTTGTGTTGTGTTGTGTTGTGTTGTGTTGTGTTGTGTTGTGTGGGGGTTTTTGTGTGTGTGTGGGTGTGTGTGTGTGTTGTTGTGTTGTGTGTGGGTGTGTTGTGTGTGTGTGTTGTGTGTTTGTGTGTGTTGTGGTGTGTGTGTGTGTGTGTGTGTGTGTGTGTGTGTGTGTGTGTGTGTGTGTGTGTGTGTGTGTGTGTGTGTGTGTGTGTGTGTGTGTGTGTGTGTGTGTGTGTGTGTGTTGTGGCTGTGTGTGTGTCTGTGTTGTGTTGTTTGTGTGTGTTGTGTCTGTGTGTGTGTCTGTGTTGTGTCTGTGTTGTGTCTGTGTCTGTGTCTGTGTCTGTGTCTGTGTCTGTGTCTGTGTCTGTGTCTGTGTCTGTGTCTGTGTCTGTGTCTGTGTCTGTGTCTGCGTCTGCGTCTGCGTGTGTAATGAATAACGTGATGTCGCAGGATACCATCCGTACATATTTATGAATATGGGATATGTATATAAACCTCGCAACAATGTGTCGTAATTACTTCATTCTGCATGGAACATTGATGGAAGCAATAAAGAGTTTGTCGATATCAGTCGCCTTTTTCAGTCTCAGAACACCATCCAAATGTCGTGTTTGTGCCTTTTCGTGTCACAACACCACTGTATAACATATATTCCAACCGAACACATGAACTTAGGCTCGTGCGTATTGGCCCGCCTCACTGACACAGCCTAGTGTGCTGGGCCCGAATGCCCCCGGGCGAAGGTGGCAGTGGAGCGCCAGCGGACTGTGGCGGTGCAGTACGTGTCACACGATGACGTCGTTTCCGTCAGGTGACACCGCCGGCGGTAGCTCCGGCGTCCTGGTGGCGCCCAACATCGAGCCGGCCGACGCCGTCAAGCGGTGTCTGTCGCCCAACAGCCAGCAGCAGGTGCTCACCAAGGTGGGCCGCGGTCCGCTCCACCTGGTGTAGCGTCGGGACGGTGGTGACATCCCTGGCCGCGGTCCGCTCCACCTGGTGTAGCGTCGGGACGGTGGTGACATCCTGGCCGCGGTCCGCCCCACCTGGTGTAGCGTCGGGACGGTGGTGACATCCCTGGCCGCGGTCCGCTCCACCTGGTGTAGCGTCGGGACGGTGGTGACATCCCTGGCCGCGGTCCGCTCCACCTGGTGTAGCGTCGGGACGGTGGTGGTATCCCTGGTCGCGGTCCGCTCCACCTGATGTAGCGTCGGGACGGTGGTGACATCCCTGGTCGCGGTCCGCCCCACCTGGTGTAGCGTCGGGACGGTGGTGACATCCCTGGCCGCGGTCCGCCCCACCTGGTGTAGCGTCGGGACGGTGGTGGTATCCCTGGCCGCAGTCTGTCTGCCGGATCCTCCCCAGCCCCGACAACAACGGCCTGCGTGCCGGATCCTCCCCAGCCCCGACAACAACGGCCTGCCTGCCGGATCCTCTCCATCCCCACAGTAGCGGTCTATCAAGCACTCGACGGATAAATCAGCGGTACTTCAGGCCCTTCTCAAAGGCGAAAATAGCGATCTGGCAGGACTTGGACGGCTAAAATGGACAACTGAGGCCCTCAGCGGCTACAGCAACAGTCCGAAGAGCACTCGGCAGCTACTGCAGCAGTCTGAAAGGCACTCAGCGGCTGTAACAGCTGTTCAGCCTTCGGCTCATCCTAGCAACGGTTGGCGCTGGCGTTAGTTGAAGTGGGGTCGGTCAGAAGTGTCTCACTTCCTGATGGTCAGTCTCTAACAGCTGCAAAAGAAGCAGAAATGTGAGGAAGATATCCTATATTATTGCTTCTCAGGACCGTTAGATTGTCTTTGTTGATACAGTTCATGTAGTGGTCTACCGTCGTTCGGGTATTCTTACCACTTTAAATAGATCGTGGGAACGGATCTCAGGCAGGATAATGGAACTGAAGAACCGAAGAAGCGCGAACAAATGGGACGCCCGATGGAATTGTCATATCATGAGGGCTCGTTTTGCCAATCTTACATCTGTTCCCGATACGTGTGTATGTTGAGTTTTCACTTCATTTACATTTTTACAAAATCACATATGTGTTGACGAGACAATCGCAACTTCTGCTTCTAGTTGAAGACTCGACAAGTGTTGTCGGCAGTCTGGAAAATTGAAAACAATATGATTTGGTTTCCCGGCTGTACCAGGTATGTTCATATCCAATAAGTGAATTATTTGTCGTACCTTTGCATACAAAGATTTTTGCAAAAATTCAGAAGAAAAAGCGCAATTACGGTGTCCGGAGCTCCTTCGCCTTTGCCTCAGTAATTATGGAGGGAATGTCTGGGAGGACGATCACGTGGGCAGTGCTCTGGCGGCGGTGTTTGTGTTCCATGTGGAACACGCTGCGGCTCAGGCAGAGGGCCGCGCGCGCTCTCTTTCTGCCTCTCATTCCGAACACAATTATCCGAGCGCATGCCATACCTATGATATTGTTCTCGATGATGGGCGCCTCGTTATTGTTTTTTGTTGATGCGAGTCTGGCCTGCTGACAACCATTTGTAGTTAGTAACAAGCTGAGATTGGGCTGTTAGACGGTAGTGTCAGTTGTTTTAGATTGGTCGTTAGATTAGTCCAATCAGTAGATTGGTCGCTGGGTGGCAGGCGGCATGTTATGCCTGCCCTCCGCTTTGCGCCCGCAGTCGATCTCCACAGTACAGCCCTGCGCCGGGCCGAGAGTCTTCAGAACGAGCCCGACTCGCGTTATCCATCAGTCTTCCTCATGCCGCCTTGTGCTCTGCGGACCCGACCGCCTGTCCGCCCCCAAAACTTCACAGTGGACACGTCGCCGGCGGAAGTGCTCGCTTGTGAGGCGGGCCGTTAGCGCTAGTCGGTGTTGGAGTGGCGAGTCGGAAGGCCCGGACGGCACAGTACCCCTGCGGGCTACACAAACCAGCAACGTGTCATCTGTTCCGATGTGAACAACGAGGCTGTGTATGCGAACGTCCGCCCCGCCGCTTTCTTCGCTAGGTCGAGGACGTGGCCTGGCGCTTCAATTTGTCCTGGTGGATCGGACCCAGGTTAAAACGCTTCGGTCGATGCTGTTTTAACACTGATAGTTCGACGGCGAGCGGCAGGGGCTGTAGATACACGATGGAACGGCTCCGCCTCTTTCCGACCACCATCCCGTGGTATCGAGGGGAGTGCTTCCCGACCCGCCTGTGACCAGCACAACCGGACAGCAGCACACGTGCTCAGCAGAGCGGCAGGGCTTCGGGCACAATGCTCACTAGTGTAACGTCATTTTTGGCTGTTCCCGGGTTATTCAGGCCTTCCTCATCCGCCGTCAGCGTTCGAAAATCGCCTTCTGCCGCTGGCACACCCCGTACCCAAGAATCAACATCGCGGCGTCTGGCGTGTCACGAGTGTTTGCCTCGCCTCTCCGACCTGCGTGAACCGGCGACCGGTGGGCTCGACCAGCCGGCATCCGTCCAGTGGAAGTGCCCCGATGACGACCGCCTGGACGGGGCGAAGCGAACCCCGGCGCAAGCCGCCCCGTGTAATGTACGGCGCACACACTGAGCCCGAGCCTGGTAACAAGCACGCTGCCTTGTAGTGCTTTTCCACAGTCTGGTGCCGCTTGTCGCGGTGTGGTGTTTTACGCACAACTGTGGTCGCTCGAATGTTGTAGATAATTTAAGCGTGTTTGCCATATCGTGCGGGAAGCCATTTGATTCCTCGATTTGTTTATTTCTCGATTTATTTGTCTTGTTGCAAATGAGCGATCGTCTGCATATCAAACGTCCTCGGGCTCTCAACAATGTATTGCCGTGATAAAGACAGATTCGACCCGATTGCACGTTGCGCCACCAATAAGATTACAACCTGACGTAGTAACGACAAATAAAATCAGAAAGACATGTGCCGACTGGTTTTGTGCAACGCATGCCGCCATACTGTGTGGGTGGCCTGTTCCGGCCCTGAGTATGGGAATGGCGGCGGCGGCGGCGGCGGCGGCTCCGGTCTGTCCCGCCATTTGATCGCGTATCAGCGTGAGGCAGAATCCAGAGAGCGCAGACAGACTCGGTGCAGTTTGCTTCCTCGTCTCTGATTTCTCCTCAAAACATATCCGCTTGCTCAAATCTGGAACTAAGAGGATCGGACTCTGATATGATCAGGTGAGTATGATCGGAAACTCTTGATCTGACCAGACAGTCGCCGGTTAGGTCTGAGTTGCCGTACGGCCGATGCAACGTTCTGCGTGCGGTCACGTCAGATATCGTGAGACTCCCGATCGATAAGACTGTCGGTGGCGGCCGGGTCGGACTCCGGCTGTCCCGCCAGCTGTATGATCTCGGAAGCCAGCGCGGTGTGGCCCCCCGACGCCGGTGACCACCCATTGCCAGGTGTGGACGGCCGGGGACTACGAAACGGCCGCCGCACGCCGCCCCGCAGTGATCGCATCGCTAGCGGGCCTAGAGGCGGCGGCTGGCCGTACTGGTCCAGCGCCTGGAGCCGCCTCTGGGCTGGAGTCACCGGCGGGCTGGCAGGCGGCGGCTGGCCGTACTGGTCCAGCGCCTGGAGCCGCCTCTGGGCTGGAGTCACCGGCGGGCTGGCAGGCGGCGGCTGGCCGTACTGGTCCAGCGCCTGGAGCCGCCTCTGGGCTGGAGTCACCGGCGGGCTGGCAGGCGGCGGCTGGCCGTACTGGTTCAGCGCCTGAAGCCGCCTCTGGGCCGGAGTCGCCAGATATGGATCGCATCGCTTCGATGGCATGCCTGGAAAAAATACACGTCAACTGCATTACATGGGACATGCACAATTGGCGCCAACAATTGGCGCCCCCTGCGCCTCCACGCAGCCTGCCAATAGCTTGGTTACCACAATTGGCCGCCGCGCAGCCTGGACTGCCAATAGCTTGGTTACCACAATTGGCCGCCGCGCAGCCTGGACTGCCAATAGCTTGGTTACCACAATTGGTTGCCACGCAGGCTAGCCTGCGTGGTGTTACGACATACCCTGCGCACACAATGTACCTCAACGCTACTGTGCAGTGTGGTTCAGACTACCCATCAGGCGGTTCGTAGGAGCGGTCTCGCTGGATACAGCACTACAACGTTTCGCAGAGTCAGCGACTAGAGACTGGACGTCATACAGGCTGGTGACGAAGTGAGTTGTCCCTGTTTCCCCCCCCCCCCCACTCGCTCTGGCATGCCTCTACTGCAAAGGCGATGAACTCTGCGCCGCTGTCAGTGATATACGATTGAGTCCGGATGATTCCAGCCTATGACGCGCAAATCAACTCGGGTACTGCAGCAGCGCGAAAGATTGGCGACACTACATGATTCAACGGTCGATGTGTCGCAAAACCAATAACCATCGGGCACTGCAAACACGACATGCTACCTATGCATTTTCGGTGATAGAGAGGCAGTGATAAATTATTCGTTAAATAGGGTGGGAAATACCACTTTCCGAACGCTCAATCGACATCCTGCTCCATAATGCGTCCTTATGAAGTATTCGTGTCCCCTTTCTTACAGTATCTCATTTATAAGTATCATGTTAATGCTCCAGTCGCAAGTACCTACAACATTGATTCAAATTTGATTTTAAAAGTCATCAAAAGCATTTTAATTGACACTAATTCCATGGCAAATTTCGACATCCTGTGCCCGTTTCGATATCTCGCACCTAACGAAAAACCATTATTTTAACCCTGTAGAGAGACGACCATGATCCACGCCTCCCACGCTCCATTTCTAGATAGTGATGCGGTGATAACGTACATTGACCAGAACTTGCAGACCAGGGTACGATAATTGGGTTAGACCGGCGGAGAGGGGCCGTGTCGCCGTACCTGTGACACGGCCGGCGGAGAGGGGTTGCGTGTCGCCGTACCTGTGACGGCCGGCGGAGAGGGGTTGCGTGTCGCCGTACCTGTGACACGGCCGGCGGAGAGGGGTTGCGTGTCGCCGTACCTGTGATACGGCCGGCGGAGAGGGGTTGCGTGTCGCCGTACCTGTGACACGGCCGGCGGAGAGGGGTTGCGTGTCGCCGTACCTGTGACACGGCCGGCGGAGAGGGGCCGTGTCGCCGTACCTGTGACGCTGCCAATAGCCACCTGGGCACCTCCGCTACATGGGACGACACGTGACGCCGTGACGACCGGTGCCGCTGATTCGCGTCTCAGTGCCACACACAAAGCCGCCTGCGCCCCGGCAGCGAACGCCGAGTTCTTCTGAAAACGAAGAGCAAATTTGATGAGTTGAAGGAAGGATTGATCGTGCCCTGCACGAGCAGGAAGAGTGCAACATAATATGAAGCATCTCTCGGACGTATCCATCAAATGGTTGGTGACGAGGGCAACATGCGTCTTGGTTGGTTGGTTATTGGGGTTTAGGGGCGCATTGACTGCTGAGGTCATGCAGCGTACATAACAACGTCAATCATACCAAGTTCTTAACCGGCGTCGTCTTTCCTATCAAATCCTTCCACCCCGTCTCGGGAGGGGGGGGGGGCGGCGGTTCAAAACCCCCTCTAAAAGCAAAACTAAGCATCGCACGAAAGCGAAAGAGGTGTCATCGGAAAGCGCTCGACGAGTAGGGTCCGGGTACACCCCAGAAAAAAAATTTCCCCAAAAGTGACGTCACCAGGGGGGCTAGATTTTCACGACTTTTCACGACTTGCATTATGTTTTTTTACTCTGTGGAGTTCATTTTGGGGGATATGTGAAAAACAAAATTTATTTGGAATGAGAAAAGGACAGCTAAATCGACCAGGCCTATAATATTTTGCCCCCCCACCACGTTTTTTGAAATTTCAAAATGTTGAGTTTTCATTTTTTTTCTTTAATTTTCCTTCTCCAATGTGTAGAGCGGACCGAGAAACGTTGTTGGAACTCAACTCGCCCTAATAAAAAATGCTTACTTTAGCCAGAATCCTCTATTTGAACTGCAAGCTGGCAAATATGCAAAATTTATATGTAGTAAAAAAACGAAAGAAAAAAAATTCCACCCGTACGTTTTGTTGCATCTGTAAAGATAAGGAAACGCTGAAAGTTTGATTAAAATATCTATCCGCTAAAGCGTGACTGGTTGAACATTTTTGGAGGTGACCTCACTTGACCTTGACTAACTCGTTGACCCTAGATAACCTGACTTCAAAATTTTGAAACAGTATGCCAAATTGATATGGGAAAAGGTATGCCAAATTTGGGCGCGCTGCCGCGCGCCGTTTGTCCACTATCCGCGAAAAAAACCTGAAGGGGGCGGTTGAAGACCCCCGCGAGACGGGATGGGTTAAAGGCAAAGCTGATAAAGGCTACCAAATGCGACACATGGAATATATTACCATGACGTACATCATAACCATCTGGGTCTTACCACATACATGTCATCGCATTAATGGGGCGTATATGCCACAGCAAACCTAACCTCTGAGAGGAAGCGGAATAGCTGTCCCGATTGTATAAAGGGGGATTCATCTCCTAATACTTCCCGTAGCGATAGTGCAATGCGACCGAAGTGGCGCCTCCGCACACGTGCAAATCTGGGGCACGCAACCAATACGTTTTGTACTGACAGGAGAGCATGACACCTTTGACATGACGGCTTTTCGTCACCGCTTAGAAGGTAGCTGTGAGTGCCGCATGTATGTATGGCCTTTTGGCAAGCGGCATAATACCACCCCCTCCCCTGCGTCTGATGTTATGTGATGATGATGGCCACTCACCGAGACGATGCTTAACTCTCATCAACTTATTATGAGTGATGGATTCCCAGCTGGCCTTCAATTTCTCTATAACGGCACTCCTAATGTCTGGGAAAAAGTTTCTCGCAGGGAGAGGGAGACGTCGAGTTTGTGGACATTCAGCGGCGTGCTTCGCTGCAGCATCCGCAGACTCATTTCCGCCGATTCCCACTTGGCTTGGGAACCAACAGAATACTACTTTTTTACCTATTGTGTTGAGCAACGTAAGTCTAGATAGAACGTCTTGTACCACTGGGTTTTGTGGGTAAAACCTCTTAGCGCCAACAGGCTGCTGAACGTGTCGCTATATATCACATGCGACGCACCATGTCCAATCTCAATAAAACACAGCCTTGTTGATTGCGACCAATTCCGATGCGTAAACCGATGCATTTGCTGGGAGCGAAAATGTTCCAGTTGCAGTGTCTGTAACGGCACTGCCAACACCGGTGCCAGTTTTGTAACCATCCGTATAGGTCGACGTGTGGTCCCCATATGACGTAATCAATTCCAGTGCTCTGAACTTGAGCTCTGCAGGAACGACGTCACCTTTTCTCATACATGCCAGCGATGGATCAATATCTGGACAACCCAGTCTCCAGGGAGGAGTTTTTAAAGAATCCACACGCACCACTCCACTCAAGCGTATGCCGCTGTTCTGTAAGAAGGCGCGGATCCTGACGCAGAAAGGAACGAATGTCCCCGGTCGCCTCCCTCTGAACAGAGCAAGGATACGTCGGGAAAACACGGAACGATATGTGGGATGTTCGGGAAACTAGCGCAGCTTGCATGCATAGCGCATCCCAAGTAGTTCTCGACGCATAGCAAGACTAGGCTCGTTGGCTTCTGCAAGAAGACTAACTGCCGGTGGCGTACGAAATACACCGGTAACAATACGTAGCGAAGTGTGGTGAATGGTGTCTAGCGTTCGCTTGGCCGTTGCACATGCACAGTCATACACAAAACACGCATAGTCAAGCTTAGACCGGATAAAAGATCGATATAAAATCAGCAGTGTGAGTATGTCGGCACCATATGACTTACGTGAAACCACCTTAACCCGCGCCGTCTTTCCTGTCAAATTCTCCCACCCCGTCTCGGGGGGGGCGGTTGAAGACCCCCTCTAAAATCCAAACTAAACATTGCACGAAAACGAGAGATGTCATCGGAAAGCGCTCGACGAGTAGGGTCCGGGTCCACCCCCCAAAAAAAATTCCCCCAAAAGTGACGTCACCAGGGGGGCTAGATTTTCACGACTTTTCATGATTTGCATTTTTTACTCTGGGGAGTTCATTTTGGGGATATATGAAAAACAAAATTTATTTGGAATGAGAAAAGGACAGCGAAATCGACCAGGGCTATAACTCCTCCCCCCCCAAATGTTGCTTTTTAATTTCAAAATTTTGAGTTTTCAAGTTTTCTTTAATTTTCCTTCTCCAATGGGTAGAGCAGACCGAGAAATGTTGTTGGAAGTCAACTTGCACTAATAAAAAATGCTTACTTTAACCAGAATCATGTGTTTGACCTGCAATATGGCAAATACGCAAAATTTATATTCAGCCAAAAACGAAAAAAAAGAAAAATTCAACTAATACGTTTTGTTGCATCCGTAAAGATAAGCAAATGCTGAAAGTTTCATTAAAATATCTGTATCCGTTACAGCGTGACGGCTGGTTGAACTTTTTTTGGAGGTGACCTCACTTGACCTTGACTAACTCGTTGACCCTAGATGACCTGACACAAACATTTTGAATCAGCATGTCAAATTGATGTGGGAAAAGGTAGGCCAAATTTGGGTGCGCTGCCGCGCGCCGTTCGTCCGCTATCCTCGAAAAACCTGAGGGGGGGGGGGCGGTTGAAGACCCCCCGAGACGGGTTAAGAATATTCAGTTTTAAAACACTTGCTACGGAACATTTTACAGTGGTTCCGATATGTTAGACGAGAGTCAAGGAGAGCACCAAGAAATCTAACCACAGGTTTCGTAGGAATGTGTGACTGATATAGCCTGATATCCATGTTTCTACAGCCTTGACGCCGACAGAAATGAGGAGCCACAGTCTTGCCTGTTGAAAATCGGAAACCACTCACGTTTACCCATTGCTCCGGGCCGAAGACAGCAAGTTGTAGCTGCCTTTGTATGGCCGGCACTGAGGTGCCCGACATCCAAATAACGAAGTCGTGGACAAAAAGCGAGCTACGGATAGACGGCGGCAACGCACTGCTGATGTTATTTATGAGGAGGGCAAACATGCGTCTTCGCTTTCGCGTCTAGAGCCGCTTATTTTCTCCAATTATTACAACCATGGCTATGAGATATACCCCGCCCCTCCCCTCTCACAAAGAAAAACATCCAAAACTTACTTTGGTCTTGCGGTAATTAAAACCGCTTGAGTTGGTTATTATCGATATATATTGCCCATTGGTGACGGCCTGTCAGTTGCAGAACAAATGTTCACCAGTTCGCTATAAGACACAAACAGCAAAAAGCAAAACAGACAGCTAAACATACACACAAATGTTCGTTCTAAACTATGCGATTATACCCACACGCATTACTGCAGGCTTCCGGAGTTTGAGAATCTCAAGTTGTGCTCCGATGCCTTTCTACCGGTCACTTTACCTCAACACCACAACTTGGCGCACTAAAACTCGAACAGTGGCCTCAAGTGATCTGGCCCTTACGCATGGATGGTTGTGTATTGCCTCTAAATCAAAATATATTTCAAGTCAGTGAAGGCAGATTCGCTATAACACTTTCCTTTGGTAAAGTTAGGACGCCATAAGCTCAAATAAATATGACATTCCGGGATCAAGATATCTCATAATTATCAATTTCATTTGAACGAACAAGAGAATTGTCAGCAAACCCAATAAATGCACTGCTGGTTCCATGAATACATGGCATAATATTGAACTCGGTAGGTCAGTTTATGTTAGTTGGCGACTAAGTGAACAATTGGACTAAACCTCAAACATGCCGACTCGGGGACAATTCACCAAGGTAGATCTCGGACTGTCTACACACGTCGATTTGGATGAAAATTGACCTTCATGGTTATCTATTGCTCAGGACACGATTGTTCACTATGTTCCTTGGTCAAAGGGCTCACGTGAGGTTATTAAAAAATTGAGTGCGTGACGACGGTACCATATACAAACTTGCAATAGAATACATATATATTTATTTATTTATTAATCTGTGTCATAGACACAATCGTAGCATCCGTATATTACTATTGCACATGTTGTCTACATGGTTGCCTTAGTTTCAACAAGGCGTCATCTTTCACTGCATCTACGGACTTGGCCCACGCCGCAGCAATCGTCATGCTGACACGTATCACAAGCGCTGATCCCCACTTCATCGAGCGGTACAGGGCGATGTACCCTCCAAGCGTCTTTCGCAATACTCGCTTCATGAGGCAGTTGGCCGATCGGAATACCACCCTAAACATAGAGAATTCTGATGCAAAGAAAAACCCGATGTTTTCGTCCACCAACTAAAAAGAACTTTACATTTACATTTAGAATAACCCGTCCGGGTTGCGAGGTATGGAGGTTGCCACACTGGTTGCCAGATACGCCTGACACAAGCCGTTTTGGCTGCGGATGTGGTAGTTGTCCACACCTTTGCTGAATGGAAATTCCAAGCCAAAAACTCCCTCCCGAACAGATCAGAAGATGGGAACCTGGATAGCTTCTCCCTATCTTCAGGGTGAGTAACTTTCAAAGGCAAATCAATGAGCGGCTCAAGACCAGCGGCAGAACACAATCGAGTAAGAGCGAGTAAAAGTACGCAGCTTCTGAGACCAGGCATACCAGGCGCTAAACGATACCAGGCATCGGTTAGCGCTCAGCACCGTGCCAAAGCAGCCACCTTTTGGCATAAACGAGAACTGCCAGTGGACAGCCAGCTCGGAAAAACGTAGATTTGAACATAATTCCGGTTTACAGGGCACCACCAATATACAAACCATTTTTTAGAACATTTCATCCAAAATTGAAGGACCAGAAAAGGTACTACTGGCACGGGTGGAAAAATCGGCTGTTCCTGCATCCTTGGAATGCAGAACATTATCCTCTCCGGATAATTATTCTCATCTTTTTCACATGGATGTTGAATGGTGCTGTTCAGGAATTTCCTGTCTACATCCGCGATCACATCATGTTAGTTTGCAGCGGGTGGAATATTGTGCTACCATGACCTTGCCAGGGTCCCGATAACTTCGTGAATATTGCGCTCCTGTGACCTTTCTAGGGGTTGCCATGGCGCAGTACCCGCGTTATTTTGGTGGAATATTGAGCTCTGCTTTGGGCTGTTAGGGAGTAGTAGCTCAGTTATTTTGGTGGAATATTGCGCTCCTGTGAGCTTGCTATTGGTTGTCAGGGTGTAGTAGCCCCGTTGTTTTGGTGGGGTATCGGCATGCACATTGCCCATGCCCATCGTGAAAGAGTGCACATATCGCACAAGTGTTGTCCTTGGCGACACAGAGATCAATTGAGTCCTACCCATTGTATGAATGGCCTGTCTCTGTATGTGCTTCTACCTCTCTATGTCCGCCTGTCTCTGTCTCTGTATCGGTCTCCGTCTCCGTCTCTGTCTCCCCACCCCTCTCTCTCTCTCTCTCTCTCTCTCTCTCTCTCTCTCTCTCTCTCTCTCTCTCTCTCTCTCTCTCTCTCTCTCTCTCTCTCTCTCTCTCTCTCTCTCTCTCTCTCTCTCTCTCTCTCTCTCTCTCTCTCTCTCTCTCTCTCTCTCTCTCTCTCTCTCTCTCTCTCTCTCTCTCTCTCTCTCTCTCTCTCTCCCTCTCTCTCCGTCTTTCCCTCTGTCTCTGTATGCGTGCCTGTATTTATGCGTTTGTCTCTGCGTGTGATTATGTCTGTATGCGTGCCTGTATTTATGCGTTTCTCTGCGTGTGATTATGTCTGTATGCGTGCACCTATGCGTGTGCCTGTCTATGTGTTTCTCTCTGCGTCTGTATCTGTATGTGCATGTATGTGTCTCTGCGTTTATATTTGGCTGTTTCTGTCTTTGTGTGTCCGTCTCTCTCCCTCCTTCTCCCACTCTCTCCTGTCTCTCTGAAGACCTGAAGCGGTTGGATATTTGGGCTTAGGGGCGCATCGACTGCTTCGGTCATACAGCGCCTATGAAGACCTGCAGCGGATGTCATGCGTGCTGAAAGAGTTAATGGTCTATTGTTTGATACCTTCTTGTGATGCTGGTGACATTGCCGTTGGCGGGACGCAGGGTGGCGGACATTTATAGTGACAGGTTATGATCATTTTGAAGTTCATTATTTGAATGTAATTTGCATACATCCAAAGGAGATGGCCACGCTGTTTCAAAATGTACTACAGGCACTAAGCTCGTGAACCTGAGACGTACTGTGGTTAGTAACCGGGAAATCACTACATATGTCTAAAGCATAAGAAAAAACGTAAAGACAGGAGAGAGGCGGAGCACGGATACACTCTTTCCCACCTACAATATCCTGATATACATTTTATTACATGCCTTAAATGGTTGGTAACATTAAACGATCGTGCATTTTCAGCGAGCGCATATTCTAACGAAGAAAAGGGGAAAATCTAAACTCAGATACCTTGCCTTGTTGCGACGTTTACTAATTCACAATATTGATGAATTAGTACACCTCATTAATGAATAGAATCAATAGGTGAACCCCATGACTTAATAGATGAATAGCCCACCTCACCCGCAAGAGTACACATTTGGTTTTCCTGAGAACTAGCACCGGCGCAAGGCTGATGAATTAGGCTCGCCCATACTTAATACGAGGCAAATGCCTGAGCTATCTGATGGTACAAGAGCCTTACCCATCGATGCATACTTAGCTTCGTGGGAAGTCATCAAGTTCAGCCGCAATCTTCTCCGACTCGGTTCTATTGCAAATAGCATTCTGATGTGAATGGCTCTATGAAGACCTTCGCGCAAACGTCGGCTGGTTAGAAATTTCAAAAAGCAAACGTGGATGTGGACAGGAGATAGTGTGTGCCTGTCTGCCGGCCGGGTCAGTGGGAGCGGCCGCTACTGTGTAGCGCTCCACAACTGCAGCTGGCCAGTCAGCGCACACTACAACACCACCAACAGTACATGCTGTGTAAACAAGTCCGCACAGCCAATACCCGGGCGCCGAGAACACAAGCCAAGCCCTCCAATAAAAGGCCCACTCGACCGGCCTGGTGCATCAGTCTCGGGGGGGTCGTCCGCTACCATGGCGACCAAGCTGCTCCTGCTTCTGCTCGGTAAGTAGGTGGCACGCCTGCCTTGCGACAGATTCCCTCTGTCGCCCTGTGTTCCCACTTCTCATCCTCTGGTGGGTGAGACGTCCTGGTCACCAGGTGAGACGTCTGCCTCGCAACACTTTCCCTATGTTGTCCTGCGCTCGGTGTGGTCTGTGTTCTGTATATCGTGGTCTAGGCACCTTCGATCGTGGAGGATCGTAACATAATTCGGTCTGCGTAGGTTGTGCTGTACAATACTGAATCCTGTTCCTACACTCAACCTCATTCTTGTGCCGGGGTAGGGACGAATTCCCACGTCGCCTCCCCTCGTCCAGATCGAGGGGAGGCGACGTGGATCGAGGGGAGGCGACGTATCGAGAATTTGCCATCCGATTTTCGCACAAGATAGCGCAAGCAAACATTTGTGACAACATATTCACGCTTGTAAAATATAAAAAATAACACAAATAGAACAGACTCAGGAGCTTACAAAGAAATAAATTTCAGGGATTTTTCCGGATATTCACGCCGCTCCGATTCACATGCATGAATGCCGGTATTGTTCCAAAAGGTGCATTCTACCACCTACATATGCGAAATTCATGTTGGTATAACAGTGTGCCAAAGTCGGAGAAGTTCGACGGAAAATGATGCGCAATTAGGTATTCCCTGAAGAAATATGTTCTGGTTTTTATTTACATCACTAATTTACACTGGTAACAGTAATTTCCTCAGCTTCAGGTATGAGTAGGGCTGCGGTACAATACACAAAAATAAACCTTTACTCCAACTAAACTAAGCTAAATAAACAGTTCAAGTACAAATTGTATAATTTGGCTGCACCATTAATATAAACATTGTCCTTCTTTAGTATCTGATGTCTAATCGAGCACTACAGGTCTTTGTTTCAGTTCGTAACGGCGAGTGGCCGCCATGTTTTGTGGTGTTACCGACGGTTTCTAGTCGAACATCCACCTGTGACGGCTCGAGCAACGCTTTTTTATGTAACCTATCGATTGTGTTAGTTGGTTATTTGGGCTTAGGGGCGCATCGACTGCTTATCTACGGATTGTGAACTTGCGTCAATTTTTAAGCGCAGTACAGACAAATTCCGGCACTTGGCATAAAAAAGCTTCGGGATATCCGATTTTCCCCACCAAAATATCATCATATAGAGGATGGACATTTTTTAACCAAAATGAGACCTCAGATATACAGTGACATACGAATTAAATAGAGGTCCAGAAGAGCTAAATTCGTGTCCTGAAAATATTCCGCCGTAGGGGTGCACACAGTTGAGATTTATTCAAGTTGCTCGAAACACCAGTTCCCTTTCTTGACTGATTTGAGCACTATAACGAAACGGAACCGCGACCACTGTACATATTGATTGTATCGAAAATGGGAGCAGCCATAGGTCAGTCAAACAGGTCTATCCCATATGCACAACCACTTGTTAGGGAAGGCTTAGGGTTGCATAGTCTTATCGAGACTCGATAATCTCGCAAATACATTAGACCTCACACCACTCATCATCATATCACATTCCCCTCCACAGGTAGTAATCGTAATTGTGCTGCCGAAACAACACCAAATTATAGATACCACTGGTTGGAGTTTCAATGGCCTTACAGTACATTCGGTAGTGCTTTCCGATATTTCTATCTTTTACAATACGGCTTTCAATGACACTTGATATAATTCACGTGAACTTGGAATATTTCCCAAGGCCCATTACAAATCGCTCCCACGAACGTGAAAACAAATTCCTTAATGACCTTAAATACACGAAGCACTACTTTACATTTAATACAGCGAAACGAAAGGCATTTAGTATGTTTTTCCAGCATTGCTGATATGCATTTTATTACAAGCCAGAACTGGCTGGTTTCCTTCAACATTTGCGCATGTTCATTGCGCACATATTGTAACGAAGGGAAGAGGAAAATATAAACTCAGACAAACTGACTTGTTGTAACCTCTACTAATTCACCACCTAACGATAACTTGGAACCAAATTCATCGCTCTAACAAATCGTCATGGAAATATTTGTCTGGTTGCCAGACAACCTCATGATCCATCATCGAAACAATTAAAAAATTGCTGGAAGCTTAAGAGCCACTCTTTCAATGCCACGTACATGCAAGCCCGTGCCTTTCTATTTATCAGACAGCCGTCGCATTGCATATATTCTGCAACATTTAATATTATGTTGAAATCACTAAATATTGTCTCGTTTTGCAATTATTATTGCTAAATAGTGAGTCCTCGTGAGCTTTTTGCTTGATTTCCACCCTTATCTAGTTTGCGATATGACATTCACTACACTACTGACCTCCATAGGCGCTATATGATCAACATGGTCGATGCGTCCTAAAACCAAAATAACTAACTAACTACTGACATCCAGTCTCCAGCAATATGCACACCCAATAAATTAATCAAGTAGGTATTGCAACTATTAATACGAATAGCCTTTTGTCCATATTGAGTCGGAAAATTCGCAACAACTAAAGACACCTTTCAGCTTTGGCCTTCCTCAGGGAAGGCAAACACACGAACAAGATCAATATGTTTATAGTGGCTCTAAATGATATAAATTTGAGTTACGCATTGTTTGGAAAACAAATTCATTCGTTTCCGCAAAAGTGCATATATATATGCATATATATATATATATATATATATATATATATATATATATATATATATATATATATATATATATTGGCAACACTAGGATAGCGATGGGTAGTTGAGTAGTACCTCCATTTGCTAATGCGTTCATGGAAACGGAAAAATCTATGATACTTTCAGCTAACAACACAAAACGCTACATAGGAGACGTCTTTGGCGTATTTCTTTCTGGGGACGACCACTTTGACAATTGTTTTGTGTTCATCAATAGTTTTCATCCATCTATCAGGTTGCCGCCCCGGTAGCTCAGTTGGTTAGAGCGCTGACCTGCACTGGTCTCCCCTGCCCTGGCAACACAGGGTTCGGGTCGCTTTGCGCGCTGGCATACCCCCAGCCGGGAATGTCGGTTGGCAGCTGACCCGATAAGGCCGGGAAAGAGCTATCGGGTGGCCGTGTCGGTGCATTGACATTGTCGGTTAAACTTTCGATCAAAATTCTGCCGTTGAACTGTAATTCATGGATCGGGTGGTGGGGCCAGGGTTCACACAAGCTCTGCTGAGCAATAGCCCAGGTTCTTAAAGCCACCCCAGGAGCAACTCGGATTAAATTTACTTATTTTGTAAAAAGTTACCAGCAGAAGAGTCGAACCAATCATCGAAAAGATAGATACACTTAAAAATGCATATATGTACCGTCCATTCAAGGGTTAGGTACACGACTGACCTTTACTGCAAGCCTATGGTAGCATCGATAATATTGCCATGCAGCTCTGCTCACCCAATGAGCACTAAGTAATCGGTATTGTACTGCCAACTGCTCGTCAGAGCCGACTGGCTGGGTCCGACAAGGCGACCCGAGATCGTAGCCTGGACGAAATCGAGACGTTCTCAGCCGATGGCTACCCATAAGCAAAACGACTGAATTTCCAAGTCTCACAAAGACGACCGAAACCTTGTAAGAAATGTCCCCGTTCGGAAATATTAGTCTTCATTTGACTGTCATTTCGTGATGTGTTGTCGGGGAGAATGGAGGCTAACATCAAATATTCTGGTATCCATGTTAAAATTGCATGGAAGAGTGGTACAACTCTAGCTATGCTGCTAACATCTCGGCATTCGCTTTACCCAGCTACCCCTCCGGTGGGAAGCATTGCAACAGCTGTGAGGGGGTCTACATGTACGCTGTCACCTGAAGGATACGGATTACTTAATAACTTGTTCTCTATATTCTTTTCGACATGTGACATGCACAGGTGAAGGCATGCGAATGATTAGGGAGCGGTATTGTGAGCATCTCAGGGACGCCAAACAGAATAAAAAAACACCCCACTAAGCGACGAAACGTGTTTGACACACTCATGTAATTATAACTCCAGAGTTTTTAAGAGTGGAAATTATTAGAATATGTAAAGATGTGGCAAAATGTCAAAGTGCCCACCACTTAAAATTCTTCATCACACACGTAACACTAAACGCGCAAACCTCATCCTGGCATCTCCTGAAAGCCGACTCATGTCAGTAGGTTTTTGTGGTGTTTATTTTTTCATTCTTGTCGTTGGTTTTGTATTTGAGTCATATCAGTAACATCATTAGTACATAGTATCCAATCCAATAGTAGTAGGATGACGTGTAGATGCATTATTTTCAACATTAACATACAAGCTGACATCACAAATATTTCTCCAGAAATGTTCGTCGATCAACCAGTCTGGTTTGGAGACTGAAACTGAGGCATATTGAATGACCAATGTGTTATTAGGAGATACGTAAGCATGGGTGTCATTATTTATCAATTTCATTATGCTGTTAAATGCTGTTAAATAAATATATATATCCCATGTGTAGGTGTGTGTGTGTAGATATAAATGTTTTAAATTCTTACTTTCCGTCTGGTGCGCAGACTGGCCATTTTGGCGGCACAATCTCCAGTGGGCATTTTTGCAGAAACTCGAATTGTTCTGTGTGATGATGCACTGTATTTATATGAAACTGTGTACCATGAGGAAGGCCCTAAGCAGAAATACATGATTTTTTCATTGTCTCCAATGTTTCGGCCTAATGTGAACAAAAGGCCATTTGTATTAATAGTTACTACCTTCACAATATTCACCAATGAACTACACATAACTAAATGGGTATTGAGGAAGAATCTGAGAAACTAACATGATACTTTTGGGATTGTCGTTCCGGTAGGAAAATGCACATTTGGAGAAGAAAAAAACAGACATAAAGGTTCATTATCGTATCGCCATTTTGACGTGGATAAGTGGTACCCAACATATCGAAAAGCAGTTCCGTCCGTATCTTCCATAATATTGCCATACAATTGAATCAACATCAACGCAGGCTGTGTCACTTTCGAATGCCGGGAATTTCCGTGACGAAAAACTGATCATCTGTTCATGTTTGCCGCAGCGTCGGCGTGTACTGCCGAGTTGGGTTTTCGACACAAGCAGCAGTACAAATATGCCTACGAAGCGAAGCAGGTGAGCGGCATCCCCGCCTTGGACAGCCAGTTCTCCGGGCTCGGCCTCAAGATGACGGTGCTCGTCCAGGTGCCGCTGGCCGACGGCAGCCTCAACATCAAGCTGACCGACGTCCAGTTCGGCGAGCTGCACAACACGCGGGTGGGGCGCTCGTGGAGGCAGCCGTTCACCGTTCAGTACCAACAGGACTCACAGTACCGCGAACACTTCTCCAAGCCGTTCAAGGTGGTGATGAACCAGGGCGTGGTGCGCAGCTTCATTACATCCAGCGGCGAGCCCACCTGGATTGTCAACATCAAGAAGTCGGTGGCGCAGCTGCTGCAGGTGGACATCAAGCGACAGGCGTCGATCGAGGCGCGCAGCATGCCGCAGCCGGACGCCTACCAAAGCAGCCACGCAGGAGAGCCGGCCGTGTCCTTCCGCGTCATGGAGCACAGCATCGGCGGCGAGTGTGAGACCATCTACGAGGTGTCGAGCCCGCTCACCGACAACATCAAGGCGGACATCATCAAGGAGCTCAGCGAGATTCGGGAGACGCCGGTGCACGTGCCCAAAATCGGCCGCTTCCGGCCGTTCTACGTGGCCAAGACCAAGAACTATCAGAACTGCCGTTCGCGGCCCATCTGGCAGCACATGACGCCGCCGGCGGTCGCCTGCCGCGCCGACGACTGCCACCTGACGGGCTCCAACAGCAGCACCGTCATGCGCTACCTGCTCGACGGCGACCACAGCGACTTCAGGATCCAGTCGGTGGTGGCCGAGAGCGAAGCGCTCGTGTATCCGTTCGGCCACGAGACCGAGCAGCTGTGGACAATTACCAACCAGACGCTGCTCCTGCAGGTTGAAGAGCGCATGGGCGCCCTTGTCGGTGACCCGCAGCAGCCCGTGGAGGCGCAGAATCTGACGTTCCTCTACCCAACTGCCGATGGCCAGCCGATGAGGTTCCCCGACCTGGTGTCGGCGCCGCAGATCAGCGCCGTCATGCCTGGCATGCCCATAGGTCTCATCAAACAGAAGATGGGAGTCAACGGGCTGATAAGCCATATCGTGCGCCTGGTGCAGCAGGTGGACGGCCTGCTGGAACAGGTGCCGAAGCCGGGAAGCCCGGAAGTGGGCGGTTTCATCATCGAGATAGAGCGCGCACTCGGCTTCCTCAGCTACCAGGAACTTCAACAGGTGTACCGCCAGATCCAGTCAGCACCAACGAAGAAGCACATCTTCCTGGACACGCTGGCCGCCGTCGGCACCAACCCGGCCGTATCGTTGCTCATCGACGTCATCAGGCACTCGGCGGCGGAGGAGACGCTGTACGCGGCTACCCTCATCGCCACTTTGCCGATGAACATCAAGACGCCAACACCTCAGCTGGTTGAGCAACTCGTGAAGCTCTACAAGTCCGCACCTGTTCAGAACATACCGGCACTGCGTGTGAACATGGCGCTGGCGGTGGCCAACATCTTCCATCAGGTGTGCGTCAGCGAAGCCACGGTCCAATTCAGCTACTCGCAGAGCATGTACGGACAGCCGTTCTGCAACGATGCCATGCTGAACCTCATGATCCAGAATGTGATCCCCTTCCTGGAAACGCAGATTTCAGCCCACCAAGAGCCCGAAAAACTGGCCTACATTCAGGCGCTCGGCAACATTGGTCACAAGCAAATCATTCCGGTCCTGTACAAGCTGTTCGCGAGCTCTGGGCCCGGATCTGGTAGCAGCCCGCTGGCTGCCAGCAAGGCCATCTATGCACTGGACTATCTGAGCATCGAATTCCCTCAGTTGGTCCGCAAGATGGTGATGCCCATCTTCGACGACCAGACCGTCGCGGTGGAGGTGCGCCTGGCGGCGCTCAACACCCTGCTGTTGACCAACCCGCCCATAACGTACTGGCAGAAGATCGCCACCAGCACCTGGTTTGAGCCGAACGAGCAGATTGTCGCCTTCGTGCACAGTGCCTTCGCGTCGCTGGCCAACAACACCATGGCACAGGTGCAGCCACTCTTTGAGATGAGCCGTCGCGCGCGCATCACGGTCCCGCTGGTCCGTCCGCCGCAGAGCGGCATCGTCTACAGCAGCAGTTACAGTTACGTCGGCCGACTGATCTCGCAATACCAGGTAGCTGTTATTAACCGCATGAGTTACATCACCAGTCCGCAGTCGGTCGTGCCCAGTGTGTTCTACGGCGAGTTCCAGCATTACATCAACAGCTTTATTTACAGCACCAGCAAGTTCGTGCTCAACGCCCAGGGAGCACAGAGCATCATCTACAAGTTCCTGGGTGGCTCCAATGCACGCCAGTCGCCACGAGACATTGGCACGGCATCAGCGGCGCTGCAACGCATCATCAGTGAGCTCGGCATCCGTCAGCCGCAGCATGCCCAGGGCTTCCAGGCGTCAGTCTACATGCAGCTGATGGGAGCCATCGACGCCTTCGTGTCCGTCAATTCCGATCAGTATGACCAGTTGGTTACGGCAATGAGCAGCACAGGGTCCGCGAGCGCTCACTTTGTGCAGAAGATTGGCTACCTGGTAGACAAGACGGTCGTGTTCCCCGCCGAATCCGGATTTCCAGTTGTCTATGTGCAGAAGATGCCATTCGTGGCTTCTGTTCGCGGAAAGATAAGCGCCACGTACAGCTACCAGGAGGGCAAGTACACTGTTGACCTGCAGAATGTGCAGCCGTTCGTCGCCAGCACGGATCGAGTCATGGTCAGCACGCTGAGCCCCTGGTCACTGCGCTTCCTCGGCGTCGGGGTGGAGAACAACTTCCAGGTGTCGCTGCCCATTACAATCCATGCGTCAATTGACACGGCCGCTAAGAAGGTGGAGACGTCGATATCGCTGCTTGAGCAGCCGTCGTCCTTTAGGCTAGCTCATATCCAGACAGTGCCCTTCACCACTGCCATCCTGGCCAACAGCTTCGCTCCGATGACCGCCGATCCGAACACCAAGGAGATCAGGTCCTCCAAGCAGACGACCATCCAGATTCCATTTGGCAAGGCGATGGATATCAGAGGTACCATTCAACTCGTCTCAGAGGGTCCAGTATTGAGCTTCGGAGCCATGTACAACGAGTTCCAGAAGCGCGGCTCCAGCGCCAGCCAGATGGGCTTCTGGTACTTGATGGGCTCTCTGAGAGCTCGTCATTACGACGTGATCATCGACGTGGCCAACTCTGGCACCAAGAAAGTGGACACCACATTCCAATATGTGAACAAATTTATCCCCGACGTGCAGGCGCACCAGTCAATCATCCAGAGCCGAGTACACCAGCAGAAGGTGGCACAGAACGTTCGCAGCCTCCGGGATATGATGGCGCGCAGCGGCGCCGCCCACCAGGGAATTGGAGTTGCCATCACCGCCACCACCACCCAGCGAAGCGGCACGCAATCGGAGTACTCCTCGACTGTCCATGTCGGTGCCGATGCTGGGCTCTACAGTCAGGAGATCCACATTGCCAGCAAGATGCCCCAGCAACACGTGTGCTTCGACGCCAAGCTTCAGTTCCCAGCGCTGGGCGAGTCGCGCCAGTCAATACTCGGCGGCCGTCCGGCTGTACCGGTAACTGCGTACCTGGGCTTCGGAGAGGCGTCATGTAATGAGAGCAGCGTCGCCATGAAGGGCTCTGTCCAGCGCGACGAAACGGCGCGCCAATACGCCACCCAGTGCGCCGAGGCGCAGCGCTGCCAACTTCACGAGCGGCGGGGCAACCCGAATTCGGCCGACTGCCGCATCGCCAAGGATCACGCTGCCATGGCTAACTACTACAACCTCGACTTTACCATGAACCACGTAAGTACGAAACATGGCAAACTGTGCGCCACTATAGATGGAATATATATGCTGCGTGAACATACATACTATATACTGTCCATGTATATATACTCCATATATGGAGTATATATTCCTATATATGGAATCGACTGCCATGTCATAAAAGTCACGAGTTTTTTCACGCCCAGTAAAATGCTTAGCATCAGCCATAGCGATAATTCCAAAATCTAGCATCTGTATCGACGACAGATACGATTAGCTAACGCAATATCACTACGTTGGCTAATCGTATCTGTCTTTATCATTATCATTTGACGCTCAATTAAGCCACACAATTTAGCTTAGCTACAATCGGTGTCAACCTGCTTCGCATCTCTGATCAATCGCTTTAATACCTTGGTTCCACTTTTCAGCTGCCTGCTTACTTCCGGAACGCGTCGTACCAGCTGGACTACTTCGCCAAGTATGCTTTCTGGCCGTACATGAGCAACGACCCGTACAAGACTGGCACACCAAACGAGATGAAAGTTCAGATATACATCAACCCCAACTTCAATACAATGTCGGTGGACGTGCAGAAGCCATTCGAAGCGACCAAGTACGAGGGCATGGTGCTGCCGTTCAACGTCCTGTACGGGCCTCACCTCCTAAGCATCCGCAAATCTGCCGCCATGAAGCTGACCGACGCGGTTTTCGGCTTAGACAAAACGGTGTGCATCGTTGATAAGCAGGTGGTGAAGACATTCGACAACCTGGCAATAACGCGCAAGCCGTCGTCCGACTGCTGGACTCTGCTCACCGCGGACGCCAGCGGCGCGGAGGCGGTGGCCGTCATGGAGAAACAGATCGGCGGCCAGCCCGCCGTGCGCATCCTGGCGGGCCAGTCGGACGTGCAGATCTCCGCCGGCTCCGGCAGCTTCTCGGTGAAGGTGGACGGCCGACCGTCGCCGCTCAGTCGCCAGCAGCCGGTGGTGGTCAGCTCCGGCTCCGGCTCCGGCTCCGGCTCCGGCGGCCAGCACATGACTATCGCGCACATCCAGCAGTTCGCCGACGATTACGTCAAGGTGCACCTGCCCCAGCACTACATGCAGCTCAAGGTGAGCCACGAGGGCGTGCAGGTCTACGCGTCGCCGATCGTCTATCGCGGCAAGCTGACCGGCGTGTGCGGCAATATGGACGGCGAGCACATGGACGAGATGCGCGCCCCGCAAGGCTGCGTCTTCAAGAGCGCCGAGCCGTTCATCCAGAGCTTCTACGTGTCGGAGGGCGGCTCGTCGCAGCAGTGCAAGGCCCACCCGCCCAGCAGCGGCCAGTGCGTGCACCTGCCGCAATCGGCCGGCACGCGCTACTAGACCGCTCCGCCGACCCCCCCCCCCCCTACGACCTGATCACACCCCCATGTCGACTCGCGCATGACACTGACTTTGTCCCCCGCTCATCGCACCCTGGTACGACACCGATATAGTACATAGCCCAGTGTGATCGCAACGGAGATGCATTGTAATGTGTAAATGTGTGCAAATATGGTTCGAAGAATACACGAGCATGCAATAGTATAAAGTGTTAACCGATAAAAGACGGCCGGAGAAAGGCAGGACGCGGAATCCGACAGGATAGCTTTGCACTAGTCGGTAGCGACATCTACACCACAAAATTGTCTATTATATCATGAGACAATAGCAGCAGACACCATGGTTGTGACATTAACCGGTTTGGGGGGTAATGTCCCCCCTCCCCCCATTTTGGAAACGGTATAATTTTCCTCCTTCAAGTTTGACCCCAGTATTGCTTCAGGATGAGCCTGGGCTATCTCGCATTTCCTGATATTTGATATAAAGCAACTTCATTTGTGGTATGCTTCATTTAATTATGTTTACTAATCACGTCGTTAACACACATTTGGTACGATATAGCCAACAGCTAAAGCCCTGCTTCGTGGATTTTGCATCTCTTGCACGTTGAACAGGGCATCAATCGTATAAGTTTGGAAGCGGAACTGGGACGCAATTAGCACAAACACGATTGTTGGCATGTCACCCATACCTTTTGTCACTATCCCTTGTTTGTATTCCAGCAGGACTGGTGCGTCAGACTTGCATTTTCAGGTGTTGTCATGCTTTTTTGTGTGATCAGTGGGCATATGCAAACTTCCAATGCGCCGACTCACACCGTGAAACAATATTCGCGTGCATGGAGCTTTCCGAAAAAATATTCATGGGCCCAAAGCAATTTGTGCAATTCCCTCCAGTCAAGATCCAAATGCAAAGGCTCACCCACAACATGGGGCGGGCTCCAAACCCATACAAATGCACCAGATCAAGCAATACATTTTTGGATTCGGATTACGCCGGGAATTTTCGACGTGCGAAGCACGCCGAACGTACTCTCACTATACTGTAGTGAAAGAGTCCGGAAGTTTTACGCCCAGCTGGGAACAGGTGGGGCCCTAGGAGCTAGATCGGCCTCTTGAAGCTGGAATAGGCCATGACACAGGAAAGATCATTTGATGCTGAGAGGCCACTTGGAACCGCATGGATCATTGAGGCTGGCAGAACAGCTTGAATTGAAGCAGGAGGAGTCATTGAAGGAGTAAGTCTTGAAACTGGACTGACCCTCGTGGCTGTATGGCCCACGGAGCTCAATCGTCTCTGCAGGAGTTGAATGGCCCCTGAAAAGAGGATACCTGCCGATCGGAGGCCCTGGGAGATAGAGCCCTGTGGATTTGACGATTTGAGACCTCTAGGATTTTGAGGAACCCAGAAAGCTGAAGGAGATGCTCTGGGATCTAGAGCATTTTGAAAATTTATTGAAATTGAGAGCCCTTAAGAGCTGGGGGAGTCCAGAGAATAAGACGGCCAGCTGGGGACATGAGTTTATGGCAGCTACAGAAGCCCCTTGGAAGTTGGATTAGCCTTTGAGAAAGCTGGAGTCCCTTCAAGGTCGAAGATGCTTCTTCAAACTGGAGGGACCCGTTGAATCTGGAGGGGCCGCATAAATCTGGTATCCGCATTTGGATCACGATAGCTCCTCCCCACTACCTTGAACTAAGACGCGCCGGAAGGTGATGCTGCAATATCTTCAAAGTGTTGCCACTCGGAGAAGCTATAACAAATGAATGCCAAACTCGGATTATGTTGTTCTTTCATGAAGATGAACTCGGCAATGTCAAAATCTTAAGTAAGGTCGAGGTTAATGATCCGATGTCGGGTCAGTTTTCATGTTTTTTTTTTACCGTAATGAGTGAAGGAAAAGGAAGTTAATGATAAAACAACATGCTATAAGCATTCTGGTTTATAGCACCTCAAAGTTGAATGACGTAACAACGTGAGGTCAACTATGCATTCTGCACAATGCCATCTCATACATGATGTTGCTCTTACTCGTGAAGTCATATCTGAATTTGGGTTCAGCGTCATCTAAGTCGCGCAACACGACATTGGATGGTGATCCGATGACCTTATATTACATTACCTCGTGCCAGCTGTACCAGCTTGGTCAAACTTGACATTGTCATGGAATTACTTCCCAAACAGTGTACGCACAGCAGAAAGTCGAAGTGTGAGTTTATCGGTTTACATATTGTTCTACCTTGACCTAAGATCAGTCAAAAACTAGATGGTTCACAATGATGCTTTATTACAAAAACAGTTCTTCTTGGGAACAAAATTGGAATGCTTCTAAAGTGGTGTACTCTCTTTGTATTCAAGCATGAACCTACTTGACCTGTATGCTAAATTAGTCCCACATGTATATTAATTACCCGTTTCATGGCCCTACCTCCAAACAGCTGACATCAACGGACCCTCTTTGCATGACTGACATCAACAGTCGTAACTGTCCTCACAGTTTGGCAACACTGGGCGGTGAACGCTTCCGTCGGCTTCCGTAAGACCATTTTAACTGGACAAAGGTATAAATGACCTACTTACATAACCTTACACAATTGACGCTGGTCCTGGGTTTATAAGCTGAAACTTACGACCGACAGCGGCAGTGGCGGGTAGTTCATGGCTTCGCCTCGCTCGATGTTATCTGCCGAGTTCTGATCGTCATTCTATCCTGTGTTGCCCTATTCGGTTACCGGGGACTTATGGGATTTCAGTCTCTTCCCAGTCAACGCTATAATCACGCAGAGCACCGTCATACCACGTTGCCAAGCGATGCCGCAATACAACGGGCTTATTCGCTAGAACCCCGTCAGGCTTCACTCGTCCTTGTGCTCGAAGGCCCATCCGCACAATATATTTATTTAGTTATTTATTTCACGATGCATGCCTACACGTACAGTGGCTATTATGGACAGTCTGGGTATAACTCACAGATATTTAGAAGGATAGAGTTGGGGCCAATAGTGGGAGCAGACGTGCAGCAAACATTCGCACACCAACATAATGCAATACCCATATCACTATCTGCACTACACACACACACTGTGCTTGCTACACAAGCTATAAACGAATAGTTCATAGAAGTAACAGGAAATCGATGGCCTAAAAGTGAGCTTGTAGTGTACACACCTCCATTGTTCAGCCTTTTGTGCGACTAGTGTTGTTCGTGGAGAGAAGCCAGTGCATGTTTCTTCAAGTTTAACAGCCTTGATGTTTTTTTTCAGTAGGAAATTTGTTATAGTGAAAGGCAGATGAGCAGAGAAATCTCCTGCGGCCCGCCTCCCTGTGTATGGTTAGCAGGTGCAGGTGGTCGCCAGCACGTTTATAGCAGATTCGCAGGGTGGAGTTTGCAGTTATTTGACCGGCAACGTAAGTTGGGTCACCCGTCCGAATGATATTGCGGAGCATAGTATGTCTGTGAAAAAGACGCAGATCAGTTGCGGTGAGGAGACCCAACTCATTACGGGCATCAGAAATGTGAAGAAGAAAAAATTTCGCTGATCTGACAAAACTATTGTGGCGAAATGAATGATCTTGTCTAGTCTGGATGTTTGCTGCCGACCCGTTCCCGTAAACAAATATGCAGTGGCGGATGCTGGATATGATTAGGCTATTGACTATAGTGAAGAGGGTACTGGTGGACAAGTGGTGGCGCAGATTGGTAAGGGCCAGAAGGAATACAGTGCACTTACGAATCACAACAGTTACATGGGAATCCCACAATATGTAGAGACCAAATGTCACACCCTGGTTCTTACACGAATGGCTTTCATTTATCACGGCGTCCTTAAAGCATACTCGTATCGGGGTAATTTTGCGAAGATTTTGACATCATCCGAGAGTAAGAAGCTGAGTCTTGATCGGATTTACCTTCAAACCGTTATCCAGGAAGTAATCGAAGAGTTGGTTCAGACATGTCTTCATCTGACTAATCAGATTGTGCCTTCAACAGGGGTATCTCACTATGCTGGCAATTTGGAATGCATCAGGACATACATTTTGATATACCGGTTTGTGGGGGTCGCTCATGAAGCCGAACATTTGTCTTAGACCTTGGGCTACTTGGTGTCTCGAGAACTAACGAAGATAACCATCTCAAGCCGCACCTCTTGTGAATCGCCTCGGCAAGTGAAGTCGTTTGCAATCAACATTAACCGAGGTATGAAACATTAATCTGAAAGTTAAGTTCGTTTCAAAACTATTTAGGTTGACTTTTCTCAACCTCTAGGCGTTGAACACCTTACGACACTTCGACGAAGTTAAAAAATAAGCGTGCATGAAAAGCTAATATTGCATGGACTGCGCAGTCATCCAGTGCTCTGATAATCATGTAAGGTAGCGAAAAAACAACATGAACCAGTCATGTGTCCATTTCGCATAGGTCTTGCCGAAGCACCCTAAAGCCCAAATAACTAACTTCGCATACGTACGGCAGAATGAGCACGGGTTTCGACCAACATCATTCGTCGTACCATAGGTATGGCATGACAACGTACGAACGTAAATGTATAATATATGCATAGCCGCATATGCCGGTGAAGACAAGTCCAAGTTCACTACACTACAGTTTTTAATTCATTCATCCGCCATTCATTCCACAGCGTATTGAGCTTTTTCACAGCATCACCGTGGCAGTCTTGATATGGGCCTAGAAATATAAAACGTTCCCTATACAACTATGCTGCTTCTTTCTTGCTTCTTGCATTAGTCGTCATTAAAACAAGTGTTGCAATACCTGGCTTGTGGTTGGAAGTCTGCTTCTTTCAATGATTGGGAAGCATTGGCCCATCAAGCATATGTCAGTCGATGAACGTGAACCCAGTGGCCTCGGTGACCGTACCTTAACATTTGGAATACAAGTTGTATTTCCAAATGTTTCACAACTCAGTGTAGTCATATCCTTTGTCTCCATTGCTGGCGAATTCAGTAGTATGAGGGGATACATCATCTCTAACTGTTTCGCATGATGACCAATAATGAATCTGCAAGGGAGCAATGCGAAGGCTACTTTTATGGACATCACAAGGTACAACCCAGTAATAAGTTTGGTTAGTTGGTTACCTGGGCTTTAGAACGAACCGACCATGGTGATCTTATAGTAATATCAATAATAAGTGATCATCAACAAATGAGGCATCAACCACAAACATGCATCAGGTACATCACAAGCGCAAAGCCTATACCATTTCCAGCCATATATAAAATATGGCTTAAAGTGTGGTTGGTGGTGGATTGGAGTTTAGGGGCGCGTCGACATATGGGGGCATTTTGCTCCCATAACTGGAATGTAATCAATCTACGGTGCTGCTATCATAGCTCACTATCCATCTTCACGGGTGGGGGTATATCACGTCAAGGCGAGCTTGTCGAATGAACATAAAAACATTACCAGACGCAACGGCCTCAGAATCGTTCCCTATAAGCATACGTAAAGAAGAGTCGGTGTTCAACCGTCCTAAAGTCTGGCGTCGTAGAGGATCTAGCAGTGTACAGCCAACTAAAACATGGTACATAGTAAGCGGGTTAGAACAGCGCGGACATACAGGACGGTCATTACCGGTAAGCATGCAACTGTGTGTTGCAAAGGTATGGCCTATTCTCAATCGACAGAGTATTACTTCTTCCCGACGTTTGGTTCGGTGAGAAGATAGCCATTTTCCTAGTGTCGGTTTTAAAACCTTGAGCTTACTACACTTCGAATTCTAGGATCGTTGGCATTCTGACCGTATATTTGATAATATAGTTGAGTATAGATCCCTTGGAAGCCGTAGATGGACCACATCGCCATTACCAATGGCGTGTTTGGCGGTAATGTCGGCAGCTTCGTTTCCCGCGAGTGCAACATGGCTCGGAATTCAACAGAACACGATATTTCTGCCGACGTCATCTAGGTATTTTACGACTTTGGTAATCCTCCGAAGAAGTCGGTTATCCTGGTTAAAGGTGTTCAGTGCCAGGAGACTGCTCAAAGAGTCTGTGAAAACCACGTGCTTGGTGGACCGGTCTTTCTGTATAAAATAGAGGGCTTGCAGAATGGCATACAGTTCGGCAGTAAAAATCAATGTTTGCGTCGGTAAACAAAAAGATTGAACACCTTGTCTACTTACGAAAGCGCACCCGACACCAGAGGCCGCCTTTGAGCCGTCTGTGTACATGCGTGAAAAGTCGTGTTTTTTTTCCAATGCTAACATGCGGAGTTCCTCCGGGGTTACCTGCCCTTTCTTTGAGCAGGTTAGGGTCATGTCAGTTTTCACTGGGACAGCATGCCAAGGGGGAGTGCTCGGAGTGATTACACGTGCTACGGAACGCGGCCGGATATTACATTCTCGAAGAATCGGGGACATATGAGTGGAAAACGGTAATCCACGCTGAGTAATGTGACGTGCACTTGACGTCCCTGAGAAAATCCACCGATAGGCTGGATGGTTCCGGTTTTGAGCAACATTGCATGCATATATCGTGCCCAATAACTTACGGCGTAGTGCAAGAGGTGGCTCGTTTACTTATACCATTACACTAGCAGCCGGTGAGGTGCGGAAGGCTCCAGTAACGATGCGAAGGGCTGAAATGTGGATCACATCAAGACAGCGCTTGGATGTGGCACTCGCTCCGTCATAAATAAAAGATACATAGTCAATTTTAGAACGCACGAGCGATCGGTACATAAGAAGTAAAACTGATCTGTCAGTTCCATATGAACACCTAGAAACGGTGCTCATTACCTGGAGACCTTTTGTACATTTGTTGATAAGGTCAGTGATGTGAGTTTTACACGTAACATGGCGATCCATCCACACCCCCAGAAACTTGACTGCATGTCTGAAAGGTATGAGGTGACCGTTCATCCTTATCGTTTGGTCTGTGCAACGGCGTTTCCGACATAAGTGAACAGCGGTAGTCTTTGAGGTGGATAAAGTGAAACCAGTTCTATCACATCACTCCATCAATTTCACTACAGTTAAATGAAGCCATCTTTCCACCGTCCGCACTGTACGAGGAGAACCATACTGTAAAATCCTCCACGAATAGCGCTCGTCCTACCGATGTTGGCAGTGCATCACCCACATCATTTATGGCAATGGCGAAAAAGCTCGCACTCAATATACTTCCCTGCGGAACCCCATCAATCTGTTGGAAGGTGTCAGAGAGGTAGCCACTTATTCTGACCCGAAGTGTCCTGTTTGTGAAAAAAATCGTCAGAAAAACCCCATCGGGACTCTGATGCCTATCTGATGCAACTTCATGAGGATACCATGACGCCATGCGGTATCATAAGCGCCGTCAACGCCGAAAAATATGGCAGCGATATGACATCGTTTCATGAAACTCAGGCGTACAACGGAATCGAGAGCTAAAATATGGTCAAATGTGCTACGATGTCTGCGAAAGCCACTCTGTATCGACGTGAGTACATGGTTGTGTTCTAAAAACCACATGAGTCGCAAGTTCACCACTTTTTCAAACAATTTGCAAAGATAACAGGTCAATGATATGGGTCGATAATGAAGTGGGTCCTTTCCAGTTTTGTTTGACTTGCAGATAGGGACGACAAGCGCCCTCCGCCATGTCAATGGAAATGTTCCCCTTTCCCACATTTCGTTGAACACTTGCAGAAGTGTGTTTCAAGCTGTAATCAGCAGATGTTTAATAATATCATTGTGTAAGGTGTCCGGTCCTTCTGCTACGTTCCTAAGGGTGCTTAAAGCATCAGTCAGTTCGGAAATAGAGAATGGACTGTTGTAATGTGTAGAATCTATTGTTGTAAAATCAAGGGGTAGTGCCTCACACCGGGCTTTATATTCCGAGAAACGTCTACTGCTTTTATTTTTCGATCGTTCTCAGGAGGCCCATCCAATCTCGTTAGCGACATCCTTCGGATTAATAATATCTTGTCCATTTATGTGCAGTGTGGGGAGTGGGGTACAGGTAAGTTTGCCTGAGATACGTTTGATGCGGGACCACACCGATGACAGTGAGGTGGAACGGTTGAACGTGTTGACATAAGCTTTCCAGGATTGTCGCTTGGAGTCGGCAATTGTGCGCCTCGCGTGTGCCCTTGCCTTGCGGAAAGCTACGAGATTCGCCATGCAGCTGTCACGATTGAAAATACGGAATGCCTTCTTTCTAGCACGTAATGCATCTCGGCATTTGTCAGACCACCAGGGGACTGGTACACGGCGTGGCGTGTCCGACGAACGAGGAATACATTGCTGAGCACTTTGTAACGTTGTGGTTGTAAACATCTCTATGGAAACCAATCCTTCGGAGCAATCGCCGAGTCTCTCCTCGACATCGGACTGGAAGGAACTCTAGTCAGCTTTTTCAAAAATCCACTTGGGGGGTCGTCGACCAGCTTCCACACCACCAAAAAAGCGAGTCCAAGGGGGAAAATGGTCACTTGTACCTGGATCATCATCCACCGACCACTCTAAACAGGGAGAAAGTTCAGGGCTGCAAAGCGTCAGGTCCAGCACAGAGGTCTGTCCTGTTTGCAATGTAATGTGTGTTGGAGTTCCAGTGTTAAGAAAACCAAGGGGAACATTCCGGATAATGCGTTCCAATGCACGTCCACGACAAGTATTATTCGCTTATCCCCAAATTTGGTGATGTGCGTTAGTCACCACATAAAATCAGCGGGGGGAGTGAGCTGATTTACCACTTGCAGCGGTTCTGCAAGTGGAAAGATTGTTCCTGGGGGCACGTATATGGAGCATATGGTGGTGACACGGCGATTAATTATTATCCGAGCAGCGACAGCCTGGATGTTTGATCTCAGGTGTCATTGTTGGAAGGGGACTGAGTGGTGGACGGCAAGAAGCACACCACCATGTGTCACAGTGTGGGTGACGACGACCTTACGTAAAAAGAGTACTTTCATAAATAAAAGGAAGCACCAGGAGATAGTTTGGTCTCCTGTAGGCATATTACGGCCGGTGTACGACGGTGCAAAATATGTTGTAATTCGTTAATGCTAGTTCTCACACCTCTACAGTTCCATTGTAGAATGTTACTAATTTGTCAGTAAGTGAAAGAGGAAGTCCTAAGCTAAGAGCGTAAAAGGCCAATAGTGACTAAGTCATGGTCATGTAGTCGGGGGGGTCTTGGCTTCGTGGGCGTGAACGCGAGCTTCCAAACTCACTTGGCGACACCGCACCGGGAAGAGCACGCTTCATAGCGCGATTTGGGATGGGGAGGATATTGGGGGGGTGCACGGTTCGACGGGAAGGCATCTCCGGCGGTCTCATGGCTGCTGCGGGTAATGGCGTGGAGTGAGGTGTCGCCAGTGGGCGCTGGCCCTCAGGCTTGGAGGTGGAGGGGGTTGGGACATGTCGGACGATGCGACCCTGTGCTCCTAAATCTGGGGCTCTAGGGCGCACATGCACCTTAGGATGTCCAAGCTTTGGATCTGAGATAGTTGGTGGTGGTGGGAGTGGGGGAGTTGGCGTGGTTTTGGAAGGCTGGATAGGAGTGGGTTCGGTGGGTTCGGTGGGTATGGCGGGTAAGGATTCGAGGGTAGTGGAGGTCTTAGGGGGCTTGTTAGTCCGCTGAACACGATGCCACTCTTCTGGAGCTCGCTCTGTAACGGGTGGGGTAACTGCGACTTCCTGGGCCCTTGGCGACGAAGCAACGCGCTCTGCCGTGTCGGTTGTGTCATGTACATGATTACTTATGGTGGGGGACATTTCGGTGGTCTCAACGCAGTCTTGGGTTGGCTGCCTATTACTTGTTGGTATCGTACGGGGCACTCCAAAGGAACGAAGTAGGGCTATCATTTGAGAGATGAGCTCAGAAACCTTGTCGGGCTGAATATGTTGTGGGATCACAGTATGACTTTTGGCTTTTGATGCGCAGGTGATTCTGTGGTGAGTTTATTCATACACATCTCTGGCCTCGCGGAAGGTTACTTTTTGTGTGTGTTTAATTGCAATAATTTCCTTCTCCCTCAGGTAGATCGGGCAAGTCCTGTCATACGACGAGTGGGGGTCCTGTCCTGGGCCACAGTGTGCACAACGGGTGATCTCGGAGAAGCAATGCTCACTTCCGTGCTCTTGAGAGGCGCACTTGCCACATGCAGGGCGATTACGACAAAACTGGTTTGTATGACCGAAGTTCTGGCATTTAAAACACCTCATAGGGTTGGGAAAGAAAATACGAACCTTAACCCGGACATATCCCACACGAATCTCACCAGGAAGATCGCTCGTGTTAAATGTTAGTACGGTGCTGTTGGTTGTGACCATCTCTGCACCTCTCCTCACCTTCAACTTTCTCGCTCCAATCACTCCAAATTCTGCTAGTCCATCGACAATCTCTTCCTGCGGTACGTCCCTCAGGTCAAAACAATTGATGATACCTCTAGACGAGTTCTTGGTTTTATGGGGTTCTACGTATATTGGAATAATTTCGTCTACCTTCTTGCCACCCTTTCTCACACTATAAACAAACTTAGTCAACGCTCTCTCCGCTTCCTCAGCAACCGCAAACTCCACCTCCAACCCTCCATCCTTCAACTTCTCACAACGAAAAACTTTTCCAAACCGGTCGCATCCGTTACGCCTATGAAAGGGGGACAAAGAACCAAGAGACTGTTTTCCCTCGAAGAATGAGGACTCGCGGGGTAGCGGAAAACGTGTTACGTCCGCCGGAGCAGGTGGTCTGGCCCTCACGAGAGGGACCAGGGGTGTTTATAGTTGGTCTGGGTGCCATGTGTTGTGTTTTGTTTCGGCTCCTCGGCCGCCCCATCCCATAGGGGCCCTGCCGGGGGGACGCCTGGGTCCCGCGGACGGGAGGTCGCCAGGCGCCCGAGGAGCTATACGGGGCATGCGGCGCCTTCGCCCGGCCGGGAGAGAGAGATTCACCACCCCGACCAGGACCCAGCACCGCCCACCCCTGGACCCCGGCCGGCCGGGCCGGCAGGCACTGGGAAGCCCAGGCCCCCAGCCCGAGGCGACCTGCCACTTGACCCGCGTGAGGCCCCACGGGCCCGCCCGCCCCTCCAGGATATCGGGACCAAAGAGGTGTGTTGGTCCCCCGTCACAACTAGCACCGTGCGACGGGGGACCTCAACCTCCAGGACTCCGTCAACCCGGGGGACGGGCCAAGGTGGCGCGGCTACCCCGATAAAACTGAGCTGGTGGGCAGGGCCGGGGAAGTTGTCCTGCCTGCTCATAGTATGGATAGTTGGTGTTGCAGGATCACGTGAAGGACATGGATGTTGGGATGATATGGGAATTGGAATGGGAGCGTATGGATGGAAGGACGAGTGAGGCATTCCTGGTCTCACCCCTCGCCGGTATGATGGTCGCCGGGTCATTGGGGCACTCAATCCCCCCCCCCCCACCACCGCGTAAAGGTGGTGCCTCATCGCGGGGGGGGGGGCTGAAAGTGTGGTTCACATCCAATTAATTGGCCGAAACTGAAGTAGAACTTCCAATAGCGCGTCCACATGACGTGTCCATCTTCACTTTTGTATGATTACCACAACACTTCATGACTGCACAACGCGTACAATGCATGTACGATTAACTTTTCATGTCGGTATCTTTATGAACTTCACTAAATGGATATAATGTATAGCAATACAAATAGTCTGAGAAAGATCAATGTACATAGGTTCAATATAAGAGCAGCTTTTAAACACAGGTCACATGCTATTTAATTTCGACTTGAGGCGGCTTCACTCATTGACACGGTTCAGAAAAGGTGCAGGTTGATTCATTTTCAAGATACGACATAACCTAACATATAAAATAAACTGAAAAGTTAAGCCTCCGTGTGCGACTCCTGGAGTCTATTTTTCTCTTCATGTCGGTGCCAACGGACACCATATCGCTTAGATAATGGGATAGACCAACTTAAGCTATAACTTTTCATTTCAGGCGAAATGATCATACCTACCCACAGGTTTTGACAGAAACCCTTCATGTTATTTTCCAATTCGCTCCTATCGAAATTTGCTACACTTGCATCAAAATGCGCGTTCCAGTACCAGATAAAAGTGCTCGCATTACAAACACGAACATACACTTACTTGCATCTGTCGATTTTCTTCCTGAATTTTACGATTTTTTCTTCATACCAAACTGGACGCAAAAGGCGTAGCACCAAGCCCGGGAAAATTTCGTGAACTTCACGCTACCTTCGTATAATAGCATAACAATAAGAAGTTATCAGTTATCATAACACAAAGCACCAGTCTGGAAGGATATTTGAGATGTGAATTAAACAGCTTTTCAAAAATATGGTCACGTAGATCGTTGACATTTAAATCAATAGAACATCCCCGGAAGTCACTGAAATCACTGCATGCATCAATGAAATGCACCAACTAGCGCCACAATTTCACGGCGGCAATCCGCCTCGGTTGAAAGACGCGTTGGCTGCGCGACACATCCTGGATCAATCAACTTGAGGCATAGTTTATCCCTTTCCGAATGCGATGGCCAGGAGCGCACGACCAAGGGGAGCGGATGCACAGCGGGCCTCCAGACAGCAGCCGGCCGAGATCAGGACGGCGGCGAGTGCAGCGGCGCGTGCTCCCCGACCACCATGACCTCCTCGGCCCATCGACAATTCTGACCGGGGCCGTGCTGGCCGTGGAAGGCTGCCGGATGCTCCGCTACCGCGCAGCGCGCACCGGCCTGAAACCGCGTGTCACCGCGACGACGGCCCGCTGAGACGAGTATGGCCAGCGCGCCAGCAACTTATCGGTCCGTTGAGGTATTACAGCCGAAGCTTGATTTAGCATGTGGTGGAAATCAGCAACCTGTGTATCGATTTGCCGATACATGGCTACGTCAGATGCATCAAGTAAAGTTATTTGATGGCTTCTCAGCCACCCCTCCACGTACACGCACGTGCGTGGATATGCGCACTTCCTCAGCAACAGCACTAGTACCACATAATGCTCTTTTATTTTTATTTTTATTCCGTTCAGTGGGTGGCGGAAAGCCATGTCTAGGATTACCTGCCTGCTTAAAATAAATTCACCCTTGGCCAAATCCGGTTAAGTGAAAAACCAGAGAACTATTGGTTTCTCTAGTTTGAAAACGATTAGCATGTGTCGTCTTGGTGCAAGAACTGTAGCACACACCTATTATGAACGTTCTGCGAAACTGGTTCTAATAGTTTAATTATATATGCGATGGAGGGAGAGAAAACGCTTTCGAGTGGGCGCCAGGATCAGTAGACTACCACTGAAGGTATCAAATCTGTCGGGAGCCCCAACGACATACTCACGGTAACATGACACCAACGCCATCTTACCGTATTAGCAGTACTCAGCAGCTCCATTTCAGCCGCCAGGTGTGCCAACCGCGTGCGCGGGCTGACCTGACTTCGCTCAGTGAGAAAATACTCAGGAATTGGTGCACATGCCGAAGACAGCTGCAGGTTGGCGAATGCCAGCTCAGCTCCGGTCACCACCACATCGTTCAAACCCAGCGACTGAAAAGCCAGCCGTCGTCAGTTAGTACTCACCGGTGAAAAGCTACCACCAGTTCCACTGGGAAAACCAGGCAGTGACAACAAAACGATTCAGTGAACTGCATGATCACGAGAGGGAGAAAAACCCAAGCGAGTCCACTGCTGGACCGGGCCCGACCATGCCCGTCCCGATCGTCACGCTTTCGAAGCCTCAATGACTTTCATTTTGTTCTAACGCTTCCTACACGACCATAGAGCCTAGCTTCCTCCCTTCATTTTAGAGTTACCCACTTCCATTGCAATATCCCACCTAAAATGCATGCAATCTCAGTTCAGAGCGACGGTTTTGTACCCGCGTTTCTCCTATAGGCCAAGGGAACGGTGTCGGTGACTGATTGATTGATTGATTGCGTGTTGATTGATTATGTGGGCCTGAGAGCACATCGGCTACCTCCAATGAAATGGCACCCATAGGTAGCAATGCAGGTGGAGACACCCATTGTACGGCTACATAGCCATGTCATGCACCAAATGAGCCACGGCTGGCAGATCCGGCCGGTTTAGTGCCAGTCTGATGCAGGATTGCACGCTGAACGGTTGTGTGACATCAAGTGAGCGGGGAAGCCGTGAATCACAAGGTAGCGTGGCACCCAGGTTCGAACATTCGGCATGCGTAATTCGTGTTGGAATTGTCGCTATGTTTACTATATTCGGAAGAAGAGTAAAATTTCGGCGAACTTGCAAGCAGTTTCCGGGGTGGTAGATTACCTTTCAACAGGCATGAGACGAAGGTAGACGTTTCGGAACATGGTGCATGGCTAAGAGATATCAAAGCACTACCACATTGTTTCATCATTTGACGTATTCCAGATGTTTACAATTAGTCCTAAAATACCCGTATTTCAGCAAAAATTTAACCATCCAACAGGCTACTTTTATAGCGCAATTTCGGCCAACTCACCGGTGTTCGGTACCCGGTCATGTCCAGCGGCACCATAGCGCATACAGCACAGCAGTCATGTTCGCCTCATGAGCAACGGTACCATGGTGCATACAGCACGACAGCGCCATATTCGCTTCTTGTCGGCATTAGTCGAGCCATAATGGCGGCTATTAATGTTGCAATGTATCCTACAATAAACTGCAGTGAGCAAGCCTAAACGCTGATAAAAATAAACAGCGTCCAGCAATGTTTCATCATAAACCAGTTCAGATTATGCTTTAGGTTTCGAAATCCGCGTATGTGTTACCTGAGCACAAAACGTTGACATGTCTTTCTCCACAATATTCATGGAAAAGTCTGTGTATTTCCATCATTGACTACCCCAAGGTATGTAAAAGGTACCTGTAAGTGCATTCCATTACAGTACCTGTGGCCTATAAGCGAATCTAGTCCTCGTACTGCCTGCAGCATTTGTATTGGCCTGCAGCACCTGTACCTACATGCAGTACCTATCCCGACCTGCAGTACCTGCACTGACCTGCAGTACCTGCACTGACCTGCAGTACCTGCACTGACCTGCAGTACCTGCACTGACCTGCAGTACCTGCACTGACCTGCAGTACCTGCACTGACCTGCAGCACCTGCACTGACCTGCAGTACCTGCACTGACCTGCAGTACCTGCACTGGCCTGCAGTATCTGCACTGACCTGCAGTACCTGCAGTACCTGCAGTACCTGCAGTACCTGCACTGACCTGCAGTACCTGCACTGGCTTGTAGTATCTGCACTGACCTGCAGTACCTGCACTGACCTGCAGCACCTGCACTGACCTGCAGTACCTGCACTGACCTGCAGTACCTGTAGTACCTGCACCGACCTGTAGTCCCCGTACTGACCTGCAGCCCCTGCCAGCAGCAGACGCGCATCAGAGAGCCGGAGCGGTCCGCCAGGTAGCTGGTCTGGCGGCCGCCGTGGCCCGGCTCCGACACGCGCAGCACCAGCGCCACAACGTCCACCTCGCCGAACGGTGGCGCAGCTCCGCGCGGCGCCAGGTGGTGCGCCAGCACACGCGGTGGCGCCTCCAGTGTGCCGGTGAACGGGAGGAAGCGGCACTGCGAGCCGGCGGTCAGCTGTAGCACGCCGTCACTGTGGACAACCGGTCACTCTAGCAGACCGTCTCTGTAGCACACCGTAACTGTGGACAACCGGTCACTGAAGTATACCGTCACTGTGGACAGCCAGTCACTGTAGCAGACCGTCACTGTGGACAGCCAATAACTGCAGCACGCCGTCACTGCGGATAACCGGTCATTGTAGCAGACAGTCACTGTGGATAACCGGTCGTCACTGTGGACAGCCAGTCACTGTAGTAGACCGTCACTGTGAACAACCAGTCACTGTAGCAGACCGTCACTGTGGACAACCAGTCACTGTAGTACACTGCAACTGCAGTAAACCATCACTGCAGTGCACTGTCCATGAAGATAACCAGTTGCTGCCACTGCAGTAAACCATCACTGCAGCACACCACCTCCGTGGACAACCAGCCACTGTAGCATACCGTTACTGCAGCAAACCAGCATTGTAGCACCCGTTTCTGTGGACGACCAGGCACTGTAGCACACTGCTACTACAGTAAACCACTGTAGCAGGGGCAGGGATGGCCGAGTGGTTAAGGTGTCGGGCTATGGGTACCAAAGGTCCCGGGTTCGACACTAGCGCCACTCCGGACATTTCCTAATCCCGCGGCCCACCGGCAAAACAGTGCGGGCGGCGCCATTAGCCGTGAATGTGCATGCAGTGCGTCGTGAACCACCCAATAAACAATAAACCACTGTAGCACGCACCGTCACTGTAGGCAGTCAGTCGCTGTAGCATACAGTTAACCATCACTATAGTGCACAATCACTGTAGCAAACCGTCACTGTGGACATGACTATGGGCAGACGACGTAGGCAGGCAGGTAATGCAGCAAGTAATAAAAATACAAAAATAACAGTAGTAAGATAGTAAGATACGCAATAGAAAGCGTCGCACTACGGCAGCTCTGTCCAGCTGAGAGCTGAACCTAAAGCATCTTCTCCGTACTCACACCCACGAAATCCGGGATACACTGCGCAGAGGGCAGCACCCTCAACGGCGACTGAAGTGTCCACAAAATTCCACTGACCGTTTTCCCGCGGCTGTCGCGCCACATACGGACACCGGGCGTCCCTCGGTCAGGAACATCTGCACCTCCTCCGTCGGCCGCCAGAGCGTCAGAATGGCGCCACCGGCCGGCATGCTCGCCTTGCCCGTCACCCGAATCTGGGGAAGAACACGAGTGGAGAATGACACCAAGCCATGAGTCCAGACACACCAGGAAGTGTAACACTGCAGATGTTCACTTACAGAGCTGGTCGGCGACAGACCCTTCATACCTATAACACCACAAAGCGTGCACACAACAGAAACGGCTGACTGTTCCGCGACAAACCACGACACGCATGACTTAAAACACGCTATAGAAAGGCCTCTCACATAACGCGCACATGGGCGGGGGCGGTCTCTCTCACCTGTGATCTTGGAAACTAATGAAGCTGGAAGTAGAAAATCTGGAGGGTAGATTGCGGCTGTAGTGAACTAATAGCAGCATAAATTTCATGACTATATGTCAATGACCTAACGGTCCAAGGAGGTTGAGATCGGCCACCACATCGTGCCGTGTAACATAGACCGTGTCGGGCCATGCAACAACAGCAGCAGGGCGTGACCTCGCCTTGAGCAGGGGCGTAACCTCACCCTGAGCATGGCCGCACCGTGCGCAGGGACCACTTTGAGCATGACCACACCTCGCGCAGCGGCGTAGCCTCACCTTGAGCAGGGGCGTGGGCGGATGGCTGTCGTCTGTTAGCTGTTGGAGCCGCGAGCGGAACTTCGCCTCGATTAGCTCGCGCTGTCGGTCCCGGTGCTGTCGCTGGTACTCGGCCGCCAGCAGCTTCTGCTGGTCCGTCAACAGCGACTGCCGATACCGAGACAATGCATATAGGTCAGTCACACTCATGCAGATCAACAGCACCACATACAGACCAGCGACACCACACCTGACGGTCCTGTCTGCTGGCATGCCTGGACCAGCCTACCCGCGGACAGGCCCACCTGCCACCATACCTGGACAGTCTCGCCACCTGACAGTCCTGTCTGCTGGCATGCCTGGACCAGCCTACCCGCGGACAGGCCCACCTGCCACCATACCTGGACAGTCTCGCCACCTGACAGTCCTGCCTGCCTCCGGCCAGGGACACGCTCACCTCGACACTGCTGGGGTCCGCCGCCCGGCTGATATACTCGAAGATGTCGTGTCCGGAGGAGAGCTGACGCACCAGGGCGCGACTGGCCGGACGACGCGTCGGCTGGCCGTCCGTCGGCTGGGCACTCAGCTCCCGTTCCACGTCGGCGTACAGCCGCTCGAGGCGCGCCTGACGGCCGGCCTCGGCGGCTGCGGCACGCCGCTCCTCCCGCCGCGACGTCAGGAACACTGTCACAACAGGAGCACTGTCATAGCAGGCGGCACTTGATCACAACGGGAACACTGTCACACCAGAGACAATGCTACAGAAAGTACGCTGTCATATCAGAGATAATACCACATGAGGGGCACTGTCACAGAAGGAATACAGCACTGGAATCACGGTTAGGTCTAGGACTACTGCAAGGCCGTCTGGAACACGATTATGTGATTAACAATCACGAGAGGCGACACTGCCACACAGAGCATGGGCAAGCATGAAACTCCAATGCAACAAACAAATTACAACTATGCCACACACGCGTTTGACGAGGAGAGGGATGTGGCAAGACATCCTAACAATTGGCACCAATAGTGTTTGTGGGCACACACTTCTGGGGACTTCGAAATGCAATTCAATGACAGATTGTTCAGTGTGAATTTGGCCTGGTAGTAGTCACCACTATAGGATTGTCGCAGCAATAAACACCATAGAAACCTATAATTAATTTGGCGTCGGTTATACTACTGTTTAATTACTCGAATTACTGTTCCGCGCAGCATTTCCGACCTGAAGTGATCTGAAATGAAATGAAAAGCATATCGGTAAATACCAACAACAGGCTACTTCACACTCGAATCACGGAATCAATTACGCAATAATACGATTGGCCATCTACAAGAACTCTGGTTGGATCGCCACCTCCCCCATGGGCAAACCGTATCATCGTAACACCGATGAAATGACTCTGTGTACCCGATCTGCCGTCTTCTTTATGGAAGTAGAGCAGCGGGTAGACTCTGGCCACCACCACGTCCAGTCTGGAGACGGCACTGCCGTCAGGCAGCACGCTCGCCAGGCCGACCGGGAACGGCGCCGGGCTGCTGTGATAACCCAGTCGCACGTCCCAGCGCGCACGCCGACACGAGTTGGCAGAGATCCGGAGACAAAGTTCGCTGGTAGCCTGAGGAGGAAATATGACAGTACACTACCGTTGCAACCAGACTACTACAAAAACGTTCAGCCAATGACTACAGGGACTGCAGAGGAATCACATACATGGTAGTACAGGTACAACAGGGACGGAATAAAAAGGCAAGCATTGTGGACCCTGATAGTATACTTCAAAAATATAAAGCATGGCACATGGTAATAAATTGACATTGGCGCAACACATGGAATGATGGTCAAAACGATTATTTCCTTTGACTCATAGTATAGCATTTTCTTGGGTGGATGGCACATAATCTTTGTAGTCACTAAATTTTAGGATACATTTTTTCCCCAGGATGTCGGCGTATTGTGGCCTGAAATGTAGTCATCATTCCTCCAGATAGTATCCAGCAGTTCCTAATCTTAACAGGATACATAAGTGTTCCGAAGTAGTTGTACAGATACCACATATTTCAGTAATGTACACTCCAGATCTTTGTACACACGAAACAAGAGGCTACCGAACGTTTGTGCCTACATGCTACGGATGAAGAACAGCTGTTGCAAAATGTAATATGCAATATGCGATCGCGGCATGGGAAACCTAGCGAGGCAATTTTCCACCGGGAAAAAATATCCACGATCACCTGACACCCCATGGCCAGCAGCATGCCGCTCCGGACCGGTGAGCAGCTCTCACACCCAGTGGTGAGCGGGTTTAACCCTCATCAGCGACAGGACCTAACCGCCACCAGTGAGCATATCTAACCGCCATCGGTGAGCGAATCTAGCCACCACCGGTGAGCTGATCTAACTACCACCAGTGAACAGCCCTAGCCATTACCGGTGAGTGGATCTAACCACCGCCACCACCACCAGTGAACAGATCTAACCACTGCAGGCTTTTGGCTCCAGCCTGGCCTGCTGTCACCTCCAGCGGTGAGCAGGGCTGCCTTTGGCCGACAAGTTCGGCGCCATGTATGACCAGCTTGAGGCCGGGCCATAGTCGCCGCTGGCGCGCCAGCCGCTCCAGAGCCCGATCCAGCCGCGCCGACACGCAGTACCAGCCGTCCGACACGCAGAGCGACACCGCCTCGGGTGTCTGTCGACATCGACACCGCTGGTGTCACTGACACAAGCATACGACACTCGTGGCGACACCACATCAGACGTCTGCCGACACCAGCATAACCGGCGTCGGCAGCTGAACCGAGAACCGACCAATACCGCCTCAGCATAATACAACAGAGATACGCCTACTTGGAGTAGCCGCATGCCTTCTTCCACTGAAAGGACTTGCACAAGCAGAACGGGATTTACGTTCAGACGCGATAACCACCAACAGCAAATGCCAGTGAACACTGCTGCAGATCGGGAGCATTGTTCAAAACCTTTCACCATAAATATAATGGAGGGGAATATCTAAGCAAGCCCTTGTGACATTCGTATTATGTGATTTACACATGTCCCATTTCCTTCAAAGCCACACCAAAACTGTCGCCAGTCGTAATGATGAGGATGTGAATACAATTGCAATTCGACTGGGAACAGAAAAGGTGAAAAACGGTGCGTTCACTAATAGGACAATGGTCATAATCCACAGAGGATTCTTTCTAATAAGATGAACCAGCGGGGAACCGTGATACGCCACTACTCAAAAAGGTGCTTAATCCATCACCTCATCGCCGGTGATCACACAACATAGAACTAACTAAGAAGGCATTGTAAGCAAGGTCAAATCGAATGCTACTGCACCACACAGAGCGGAGGATAGCACATCGCTGCACCGCACAAGGTGGAGCATAGCATGTCACTGCAAGACACAGGGCGGAGGATAAGAACTCACCGTACGACACAAAGGAGGATAAGAAATCGCTGTACGAGAGGACGGAGGATAACAAGTCACTGTACGACACAGGGTGGAGCATAACACGTCACTGTACAACACAGGACAGAGGATAACACATCACTACAAGACAGTGAATAACACGTCACTGCACAACATGAAGCCGAATACCAATGAATTACCACACCATAAGTGTAATGATTTGGCACTGCATAGTGTTGATTTCGTCGGGCCATAACCACAACAGAAGTTACAGCCACCACGGTGGCAGCGGCAACAGTTAGTTATTAGGGTTTTAGGGCGCAGCGGCAACAGACCTTGCGGCGGCGGCCATAATCACAACAGCAGTCACAGCCACCACAACAGAGGCAACAGACCATACGGCGGCGACTACAGCAGCAGTCACAGCCACCACAACGGAGGCAGCAGACCATACGGCGGCGACTACAACAGCAGTCACGGCCACCATAACGGAGGAAACAGACCATACGGCGGCGACTACAGCAGCAGTCACAGCCACCACAACGGAGGCAACAGACCATACGGCGGCGACTACAGCAGCAGTCACAGCCACCACGGTGGCAGCGGCAACAAACGCTACGGCGGCGGCCATAATCACAACAGAAGTCACAGCCACCACAACGGAGGAAACAGACCATACGGCGGCAACTACAACAGCAGTCACAGCCACCACAACGGAGGCAACAGACCATACGGCGGCGACTACAGCAGCAGTCACAGCCACCACAACGGAGGCAACAGACCATACGGCGGCGACTACAGCAGCAGTCACAGCCACCACGGTGGCAGCGGCAACAAACGCTACGGCGGCGGCCATAATCACAAAAGCAGTCACATCCACCACGGCGGCAGCGAGCACGGCAGCGAGCACGGCAGCGAGTACGGCAGTGAGCACGGCCCCAAGGGCGGCGACAGCGGCGTACTGACCGTGACGACCTCGGCCACGCACAGCACCAGTGTCTTGGCAGCGGCGTCGTCGCCCTCTGTGATCCGACGCAGCGCCGGCCGCTGACAGCGGTCCAGTTCGCGGTCGTATCGGTAGCGCAGCTGCTGTACCACCTGGCGTACCGTCAGCGCCCTGCGAAACAACACATTATGTACCGCTGCCGTGGTTGCTGCACCGCCTGGTGTGTCGTCAAGGTCCTGAACAAAAGTGCGGCGTGTACCGATATCGTGGCGATTGGTACTACCTGACGTACCGCCAGTGTCTTGCGCAAAAGTAGAGCGTGTACCGGTACCACAGCTGTTGTACTGCTGGTGCGCTGGAGCCCTGAGTAACTATAAAGGACGCAACACAGGGGCTGTACAAGTGGTCGCATGCCAAATGTGTGCGGTATTCCATCATTTCATACCCAGGCATATGGCACGCGAACCAGACTTCACTTGCTTACGCAAAATTTAAACACCCCAAAGCCTGTCGTTCCAGATTGCCAACACATGGGGAGCATTAAGTGCCCAATGTACAGACAGGCACTAGCCTGGCGGACAGACCTCCCAGCCGTTAGCAGTCACTGGCCCTGGACCAATCTTCATCTCACCCAGCCCGGACAGATCCGTACCTCACCCAGCCAGGACCGGTCTGTACCTCGCCTAACGCGGACTAATACGCACCTCACCCAACCCGGACCGGTCTGTACTTCACCTAACGCGGACTAATATGTACCTCACCCAACCCGGACTGATCTGTACCTCACCTAACGCGGACTGATATGTACCTCACCCAGACCTGGACAGTTATGTACCTCACCCAGGCCGGACTGGTCTGTACCACACCCAACCCGGACTGATATGTACCTCACCCAGCCCGTACTGGTCTGTACCTCACCCAGCCCGGACTGGTCTGTACCACACCCAACCCGGACTGATATGCACCTCACCCAGCCCTGGACAGCTATGTACCTCACCCAGACCGAACTGAGTTGCAGCTCGTCTGCTCCGGACCAGTCTGTATCTCGCCTTCACCAGACTGATCAGTAACTCATCTGCCCTGGACTAGTCTGCATCTCGCCTTCCTCAGACTGATCAGTAACTCATCTGCCTCTGACTGAACTATACCTTGTCACCCCGGACTGGTCTGTATCTCGTCTGGTCACCCGGACTGATCCGTGCCTCAGCCTCCCCGGATTGGTACGTATCTCCCCTGCCAAGAATTGTTATGCATCAATCCTCCACAGGATAAACACACACGTCTTGTCCATGATCGGTTTGCAATCCAGCATCAGCTTGTGCCGCAACTTCCCTGGACTCTGTGTCTCACCTGCCCAGGATCAGCTTCTGCTTCACCTGACCAGGGTCACTCGCCTGCCTGCCATCTGCTTCGGAAAGCGTCTCTCGTAGCTGGCCAGCTTCCACACGAGGTGGCGGTAGGCATTCTGCAGCCAGCCAGCGGGCATCAGATCCGCCTGCACGTGCTGCGAGGCTAGCAGCGCTGACATCACCTCAGCCACGCCTACCGTGTTGTCATCGGCAGGTATGACGTCACAGCCATCAATGTGCCTGTAACAGCGGATGTATTCCTGGTTCATACCGCAATCGGCGAAGTGTCTATGCTATTAATGATCAACTAAGATCCATCAGAATCATAAAGTTATCAAGTGATTAGGCTCAACAAGAGCCACATGAGCCATTTGGGTTAAGCTAACCCTGTCAGCATGATATTATCAACATATTTAAATACCACATTCCTCGGCCATACCGCAATGTGTTTTTTTTTTAAATAAATAAAATTAATCCAAATTCTCGCCGGGGTGGCTTTATTAACCAGGGTTATATTGCTAAGCAGAGCTTGTTACGAGAACACTGGCCCCACCACCCGATACATGAACTCAAGTTCAACGCCAGAATTTAGACCGAAAGTTTAACGTGTCGTCAATGCACCGACACGGCCGCCCGGTTGCTCGTCCCCGGCTTTATTGGACCAGCTGCCAGCTGACCATTCCAGCCGGGGGCTAAATGCGAGCGCGTGAAACGACTCGAACCCTGTGTTGCCAGGACAGGGGAAACCAAAATGTTCTCAGCACTCCGCAGAGAACATTTTTACATTCAGAATTACATCCACTTAATACTACCCTTTGCTTCACGTCTCTTAACCATGCTTCAATCCATCCTAGAAATTATCCATGAATTTCATACTGATCAAGCTGATGACGAGTTAGACGCCTGTGCGGAAATCATGCGGGACAAAAACTGTGCTAAAGTCTCAGTACACTACATCTATCCCTTTTGTATTTTGTTGTCCTGTCCTTAATTATGGTCTACTCCTTTCTCATGTGCAGATTTCACTGGTGATATACTTTCACTGGCGCATGAAACGGTCGAAAAGACAACGCATAGTGGTATAAAACATTCACAGACCTTATGAGTCTCATCAGTTGGCTTCCTCCATATCCGAGCTGCCAAACGGCTTACACAATTCGTTTTTGTCTGGGGAAGGGTAGATCTAGGCAGGTCTGGTGAGCTGCGGCCGACAGACATCGGCCACAAATCAAACATTGCCATGAGATGGCACCTGCGGACGTCACTGTGCTGCACCATCAGACGACTTGCCCCGGAGATTTCCCGCACGATCACACCCGCACTCACAGTGTGTCGACGCACGGCAGTCTTATCAGGTGGGCTGATGCGAAAGTGACATCCAGCACGAACGACTCGACGCCCAGCGACATCAGCTGTGGAGGAACAGTGTCACTGTCAGTGGACTGCCGGTCGGCAGGTCATCAGTCCGGGAGTTGATTACGTTGGATATACACTTGGTCGCGAGCATTAAAACACAAATTCTGTCCTGAAGGATGTCACAAGATCGGGCTGCCCCTGCTTAAATCCGGTGACCAATGACTAAATGAGGTTTCGATAAGCATACCTTCTCCACGACAGTACCGCAATGACAGCATCTGGATGCAGCATGCCAGTGGCCTGACCGCAAAATGTTCACTCTTGAGAGCGACGCGATTCGTTAATGTATTTAGTTATTTAATACATAAATAAATGAATAAATACACACCTAAAGAAATAGTGTGCATTGGGGCGACACCAGTTACGAAACAAGGTCAGCTACGGCGGAGCGGGAAATATTTATAATTAAATCGTGTACAAAACTCGCCGATGGACGACCACTACCTTAACAGTCGTTAATTGGGACAAGCTCTACTTATCCGGGGACCAGCTCTCTTTATCGGTGATGTTGCTAGACAAGTGCCAGTAACCGAGCGTCACGCCACTGACCTCGCTCTTGGTGAGGCGGGCCGGCACGTCCCCGAGCGCGTGCCGCAGCGACGTGCGGCCGACACCTTGCAGCCGCCGGGCCAGCACGGAGCCGACCGTCCGCAGCGTCGGCCCGCCACATCCCGCCGCCACCCGCTCGGTCTGTGCGAGTCGGGCGGAGGTGCGGTCACCACGCCGTTCACCACCGGTAGCCTGCTCCGCCACTGCTGTGACTTCGGCGCCTGCAGAGCCGGCCTCCAGCGGACACGAGTCGGCCGTGCCGCCGGCCGGACACCTCTGAACGGAGGCGACCGACGTGGCGGACGCGCCCTCGTCGGCGCGCCGCCGGTACGGGGTGCGGAAGGTGGTCGCCTCGGCGGCGGGTCGGCAGCGACGTCGACGCGCCGAGCGGTCTTGCGGCGTCGTGCCCAGAACCGGACTGGCCGACCGCTCGTCCTGCTGTCGGCTGCGGTTGGCCACCACCTGGGTGAACTCGAACCGCTCGTCTAGACATTGTGTCAGCCCGCTCAGACACAGCGCCAGCCCGACCGGGTCGTCGCCGTCCGCGCAAGCCCCGATCACCGCGGCACTCTGAGTCGGCGTTCTACCGTCAGAAAGCTCGTCGTCTGTCTTGCCGCACGATGTCTTTTGGGAAAAGTGGTTCGAAGATGAGCCTGTGGATTCCCTTGTTGGTATGCTGGTGTTCTTTCCCGGTTCTTCTTTGACGACACCGAAGTCTTTGGAATCGTCGTCCAGCGCAACTCTGGTTTTTTTAACAGGTATATCTGACTTTATAGCGATTCTACCCGTACCTGTGAGGCAACCGCACGGACCTGGCAGCTCTGTGTCCCGACGCTTAGAGGCGCTGTCACAGGAACTGTCATATAACATTGCTTTAGCTTTCTTCAAAGCTTCCTTAGATATTTTTGCAGATTGACCAGAGCCAGTGACGAACCCGCAGCATTGGATTTCCCTCATCGGGGGTCGCTTGCATGAAACAACTAAAGAGTAGTCATCCAGCATGACGTTTCCCTTCAGCAGGGCATCCTCAGATATTCTTGCAGCGCGATTGGCCTCCCACGGTTCGGCCACCACTTTTGGTCTTCGATTAGAGATGACATCACAAGAATCACGAGCAGGAAGAGACCCAGCATTCGCTAAGGACTCCTCTGAAACCGTCACGACACGGCCAGCGCCTGTGACAAACCCTCGAGGCTGAACTTCTTCCATGTTGGAACATCCTTTAGAGCCGGCATCACCACAAGGACCAGCATCAACAACAGGCCTGGCCTTCTCACGACACTCAGCTGACACCGCTGCGGTCCGGCTAGCTTCAGTAGCGGGGCCCCGACTTTGGCTCCACTCCACCCCCGCACGCATTGACACACTGTGGTCCTGTGAATTGCTACCAAGCAGAGTTCTGGCCCTCTTGAAAGACTCCTCGGATATTGCTGCAGACTTCCCCGCTCCGGTAACGGAGCCCCGAAGTTGGCCTTCATCTAGCTTCCGGCACCTCGGAGCGGCAGTGTCACAGGAATAGTCACACTGCAGAGACCTGATCCTCTCGGGAGACTCCTCTGTCGGCGCCACGGCCCGGCTAACTCCGCTGGCGAGGCACCGAGGTTGGACATTCTCCATTGCCGAACGCCGTGAGGCAGTATCGACATCGGACTTATCCACCGATACGTCCCTGTCGTTTCGCAAAGATTCCTTCTGTGCTGACCCAGCTCGACCCGGTCCCGTACCATGCTTCTGAAGCTGAACTTCTCCAATCTCAGAACACGTGTGAAAGCCAGCATCATCACAAGAAATATCCAGGAGAGCCCTAGCTTTCTTGAGAGCTTCAGCTGATGCTGTCATAGCTCGGCCGGCAGCAGTAATAAAACCATCACTTAAGTTCGTTCCTACTTCTCGGAGGGCCTCTGAGACACCCTTAGGGCTAACTTCTCTGCTAGCATCATCCGACAAAGCCTTAGCTGTCCTGAGAGCTTCCTCCGATATTGAAATCATTCGCCCAGTCTCAGTGACAAAACCACTGCCTGTGCCGGACATTTTGTTGAATATCTTTGAGGAATTTTCAGACGTTGCATCATTACTTGTCTTCGCCGGCATAGCCCTAGTCTCCTGGGCAGATTCTTCGGATATTATATCAGGTTGGTCATGGCCCATGTTTACTCCTGGCACATGTTTACATTTGTGAGGTACAACAACGTCGCATTCAGAGTACGTGCCTAAATCTTTGGAAAACTTGCCATTGTTACGACAGCTCGCAGAGCCAATGTCGTCAGAAGGATCACCAGCCGGTATACCCTCAGTCTGCTCGAGGGTCTCATCTGATACCACCCGAGCCCAACCGCCGCCAGCACCAATACCGGCCGAGTGGACACCTGCAGTCGGGCAAGTATCGGTGGCAATACGATCACGAGAATCATCACTCGGAATAGTCCGCCGGGTAGATATCCCTGGTCCGACTTCGCCCCCACCACCGGTGGACCGACTCGGTCCAGTCCGACTGCCCCCCGTGCGGCCTGATGCGGTACGGCTGGCGCTCAGACGCGAGCCGACATTGTTCGGTGGCCGGAAGTCGACCTCACCCAGTGACTTGCGGCGGACGTAACGTTCTCGAAGAGTTGGCAGTCCACGACTCGTCCCCGAGTTCGCTGCAATGTCTCCCACTAGACGGGACGGCGCAGATCCGGCGGCCGAACTATCCGCTTCGACCACATGGCCGGACGTTGATGAATAGACACTGTCAATTCCGGTAGACTCATCGCAAACTATGTGCGTATTAGCTTGCTCTTGATGGATCTCTAAGTTCCCGATGTCGTAAAACAATGACTTAGCCGTGGCCAGAGATTCTGAGGAGACCGCGACCTGCTTGCCGCTAGCGGTCTGAAAACCGAGTGCAGACGGCAGGTGTCTATCATAGATGGATGGCGCTAACCGCTCGCTGTGGCTGTCAAGGTTCCCGAAGCCACCTGCATGTTTCAAGGGAGCAACAGCAGGCCTGACTTGACCAGACCTGTCGGCACGCTCGTCGGAACTTACAGGATCAGCTTCAGGCCTACCAGGCTTCAGGCAGCTACCGATGTCAAGCTTCGCTTGAGCATCGCCAGCTGCTTTTCTCCCACGAACTCTCACATCCCGTCTCTTCAGCTCTCCTTCCGTCGCATCTCGGAACATCTGCTTAGCTCGTCTTAAAGCGCTTTCAGAGACGTTCACCAACCTACCACTGGCGGTTTCAAATCCGGATCCACTCTGTGGTCGCAAACTGGAGCAACTCTGAACACACCCGTCCATAGCAGTGCGCCTCAGACTCGATTCTGCGCAGCTCGCCGTACTAGTATCGTCAACCTGCTTCATGTCCGACTTCGTGGGGCAAGTCTCAGCCACGATTTCCCCAGTTTTTGGTGTATTGGCCGTTGCGACCGCTGTAGGCAGGATCGGTGATGGAGGCTGCAAATTGTTACACACAGTCGGCGTCGTAACAAGTTTCTCCTTGCTGCACTGGCAATTATTACAGTGGTCTGCTGTTTGACGTTCTCTTTTGGCAGCATCTGCGTCACTGCATCGAACACTACTCGGCTCATCAGGCAGCTTTGTTTCCCCGTTCTCCGGAGTGGGCACATCCTGCACATGGCACAGCACTGCATCCACGGTCATCCCCTCCGTCCCGCCGGCCATTTTTGGTTGTACGCAAATTGTAGAAGCTATATCATTAGGCTGGCATCCAGATGCATCGTTTTTGCCAGAGTCTAACGCATAGCTATTGACAGAAGTATGGTCGATGGAATCGGGAAGCAGTTTTTCACCTTTGCACATCCTGAAGGTCTCTGCAGTTGACGTTTCACATGCAGGGCAGTCTAGACATGGCTTTTCATATTCTATACTCCACCCAGTATTGTGTGACATTACTGGTAAGTCTTTTCCGCAACTGGCATCATATGCGACTTTCACATCCTCTAAGAAAGCCGAAGCTTTCTGCATCGCTTCGGCGGAAACCGCCACGCTCCGACCCCCAGCCGTACGGAAGCCGGCGTACTCTGACGCGTGCGTTCCATCACTAGGGCACGGAGAAGTTCGCACAGTGCGCGCGAGCGGTCCCGACTTCTCCACCCCATCTCTGACATCGTCTGCTTCAGTGCTGCCCTCTTCCAGACGGCCGTCGGCGGTTGGGTTGGGCCGTTTTCTAGAGTGGACAGGCGGTACCCCGGGGGTCGTGTTCGGCCCGAACCGGCTGCCAGTCGCGTCGCGAGTGCGCCGCTTCTTGTGACTGGAGAGCACCGGCGACAAGCAGGACTCATCCTCAGAGCGCTGGTCGTCTCCCTCGGCTGCGTGCGACCACAGCCGCTTGGCCCGGACCGCGCCGGCGCCGCCAGCGACTCGGCCGCACGGCGTGCTGAACCCGGCCGCCGGCCCGACCGTGGACGGCGCCTCGTCCGGACCGGAGGTCACTGTGTCAGAAATAGTCTTCTGGTGCGCTGCACCGAAGGTGGTCATGCCAACGTCTACGGCTTCATCCGGCTTCGGCTTCGACAACTCTTCCAGGTCGTTGAATAGGCGGCTATCTCGTGCCAGGGCCGCGACGCTGGTTTTCATTGCCCCGCCCCCAGCCGTGCTGAAGCCAGCTGACTTACCTCGGCAGATCTCGGTCGGAGCATCACCTCTGTCATCCTTGTCACTCTGAGCTGGCCGAAGCGGCACCTGCTGACAGGCGGCCTCCTTGTCTATCTCTGCGTCATCTGCGTCACCACCACTGAGGCTCACCGCGCCGATTCCGACCGTCGGCTGTCCACCACACGCTGACTGGCACTGTTCGACCTCGCCCTCGCGGAAGATCATCGCCGAGGCCGGCGGCGCGGCGGCAGATGGCACACGCGACACACGACACTGCGTGAAGAACGCCTCGTCGTCCTCGTCGAGGGAGGTGGCGATGGTGGCCACGCACGAGCGCACGTCACGCTCCTCGGACGGCGTCAGCGGGCCTGCCGGCAGTGGTGGCGGCGGCTGTGCAGCGACGCCGCTCCCGTCGACCGGCACCAGAATGCGCGCGGCGGCGCCCGGTCTCGGCCGTGCCCGCGGCGTGTCGCGTGCGATCTGACTGGCGTCCGGGTACAGGAACCGGCGCATGGCCGGCGGCCGACGCGTGTGCGACGGCCGCCGTGCGGTCCTGTTGCCGTCGGCCGCGGCCGGTACCGCGCAGCCGTGCGCCCGGCGGGAGAGCCGACCAGCGCGGAGCCGGAGGCCGCCGCAGCCCGGCTGCTCCGGCTGGCCACTGGCACCTTCAGACAGTTGATCGGCAGGGTCAGGCGTGACGCCACCGGCCGCCACACTGAGAGGCACCAGCACCGACGGCGAGGACGGTGTCGGCGCGGCGGCATGCTCCAGCATCACGGCGTCTGCCTCCGTCCACGTCGCGTCCAGTCCCTCCCAGTCTGCAGAGTACGGACCGACTCTGGAGTCCACGCTCTCCTGAAGCTGCGAACGGGGTATTACATCAGCAGAGATCTACACAAAGAACTAATGCAATGCGCATACATCGCCAAGCAGCATCGTTGTAGAGCGGACAAATGAACGCCCCACTTGCAGTTGTTCCGGGCCCAATGACCATTCTATCCACCTACAGTGACAAGTAAAGGAGCCAACTACAACAGGTCAGTAGCTTTATTTTGTACGATATTCTTACATGACAGACGTCATGAGATCGTGATGGATCGAGTTTTCTGCAGTAATTTGATACAATTAAGTTGGATTTCTGGCGTGGTCAATGCGTTACACGAGGACTACCATACATCGCCTGCATACGCCACCCAGGGCAGCACCAACGCTGGTCGGACTCCCAATGGCTGTTCGCCCCATAAAATACAACAATGTGCCATACTTTGCTACAACTGCAGCATATCTGAAGTCAAGTTGAGCTCGTGTAGGCCGATGGCCATACGACTTTGATACACAAGTAACAAGTAGGCTCCAATTATCAGGAAGTTGGTAGCCAATGTGGGCACTGGTTGGTTGACAGGTTGGTTATTTTGGTATAATGGGCACACTGATAGGAATGCTCCTCTGTCATCTATTGATGATCTTCACAGCTAAAGGAATCATGTGGGGTGTAGGTTGAGCTGTTCTGAAGTAATTTGTGCATACGTTTGAAGGCTCCGGGATTGCACGAATCAGCAGGCCGTGATAACAATCACTATCCAAAACACACTCCGACTCCCTCAGCTATCAGCAGCTATCCCTACACTATCAGCCGCTTCCGGACAGCAGCTCGCCCTAGCTCCCAGATCAATAACAGCAGGTGTGGTGAAAAACACCGGCTGGGCGAAAGTCGCCATGCCTTGTGGACGGTCATTCACCACGGCGCCGGGGATCGTGCAGAGAGACGCCGACCACGTGCCGTCCGACAGATCCATGGTGGCGCCCAGCGACACAGCCAACCGCAGCGGTGTTGATGTGTTCGCCACGGCCCTGTCAACAGAACAGTGAGACGCTCATCGTCGACACAGGTCTGACAACGTAACGACACACACATCAAACACAACCCTGACAACAGAACAGAGGGACACCCATCTTCAACACAAGTCTGACAACATCCACACCAAACACAGCCTTGACAACAGGACAGTGTCACATTCATCTTCGACAGAAGTCTGAAAACATAACAGTGCAGTGATAAATTATTCGTCAAATAGGGTGGAAAATGCCACTTTATGGACACTCAATCGACATCCTTCTCCAACAAGTATCGACATCTTGCTCCATGATGCGTGCTTATGAAGTCTTCGTGTCTCCTTTCTAGCAGTATCTCGCTTATACCTATCATGTCAATGCTCCTAAGATAGTGACACACGGACATATCGCAACGTATTTTTGGGTAAAGGGGTTCACTATGTGATATGGCATACGGTATCAAATTTTAGCATAGGTAATTTTCTCCATCCTGAATACAGCCCTTCCTAAATTATGAATCTCAAATCAAATTTAAAATGTGCAGCCATAAGTACATATGCCATTGGCTCAAACTTGAGATGGAAAAACATCAAAAGCACTTTAATTGACACTAATTCCATGGGAAATTTTGACATCCTTCGGTGCCCATTTCGACATCTCACACCTAACGAAAAACCAATATTTTAACCCTGTAACAGTGGGATACTCATATCCCACACAATGCTGACAACATAGCATAGGGACATCCATCTCCAACATGGCACTGGGGACAGAGCAGGGAGACACCCATCTCCAGCACAGGTGTGGCAAAAGAACAGTGGACATCCATCTCTAACACAGTCCTGAGAACAGAATGGTGGGACACTCATATCTAACACAGTCCTGACAACATATCAGCAGGACACTCATCTCTAACATAGCTCTGACAACAGAACAGCAGGACACCTATCTCAAGCTAACACTGACAACATAGCAGGGGGACAACCATCTCCAGGTCTGACAACAGAACAGTAGGGTACTCATCTCTAACACAGTCCTGACAACAGATCAGCAGGACACACATCTCTAACATAGCCCTGACAACAGAACAGCAGGACACCTATCTCAAGCACCACACTGACAACATAGCAGTAGCAGTGACTGATCTTGTTTGTTTGTTTGTTTGTTTATTGGTTGGTTCACAACACACTATGCACATTCACTGCTAATGGCGCCGCCCACACTGTTTCGCCGGTGGGCCGCAGGATTGGGAAATGTCCTGAGTGGCGCTAGAGTTGAACCCGGGACCTTTGGTACCCATAGCCTGACACCTTAACCACTCGGCCATCCCTGCCCCAGTGACTGATTTCCAACACAGCCTTGACAACATAGCAAGACACCTTCATCAAGCCCTGTCAGAACAGTCAGACACAGACTGTGTGAGAATCACATGAGCACATTCAACACATATGACAGCATGATCAGTGTCTGGTGTTCCCACAAGCATAGGCTTGACATGAAAAATGTCAGACTTCCATATGTAATGAAGCCCTGGTAGTAGAACAGTCAGAGTCTCATAGTAAGTGCAATTTTGGCACAGCAGTCAAATGCCCATATCCATCACAGCTCTGACAGCTGAGAGGTTAAATGTTTGTACTTAGTGCAGCTCTGACATCAGGATGTTCTGAACACCCACATCTGACACAAATGTCACTTCACAAACCAGCAACATACAGCTAACATATCTAGTATCAGACATCCAGAGTTACATGCCCATTTGTGTAAAAAGGAATGTTGACAACTGGAAACCATCATATTTATGTACTTACTTAATATCCCTCAACCTTGCAGAAACAATGCCTGAAACAAATCAGTGGAAAGATAAGCATCCAAATCAAGATATATTTTCTCCTTGGATATGAATGCAACAAGGACGTTTCTGCCTGTAGCAAATTCCCACTTTAACAGAGGCAGGTTGAAATGTTATAACAAGGCAAAATACAAATAAAATTTGGATTAGGCCTATATGTTCTCCATTCTAGAACTACCTTCATCTTCATAAGCTAGTGATTTATGCATTAAACCTGCCTTAAATTACAGCTTCATGCATATTCTCATTCATATAGTCATGTATAGTCAAACCCCCAAAGTAAGAGGTACTGTTTGATTCTGTATGCCCTTTCGTCAAGAAGCGCCCTTGTGGCTCGGAGTTGCACTAATCTTTTATGTCTTTATCTTTATGTCTTTTATGTCAATAATGAAAGCAGGCAATATACCTGACAATGATTCTATTATTGTTTATTGTTTATTGGTTGGTTCACGACACACTTTATGCACATTCACGGCTAATGGCGCCGCCCACACTGTTTCGCCGGTGGGCCGCGGGATTGGGAAATGTCCTGAGTGGCTCTAGAGTCGAACCAGGGACCTTTGGTACCCATAGCCCTACACCTTAACCACTCGGCCATCCCCGCCCCTGACAATGATTCTAATAAATCCACCTAAAAGCAACACATATTAATGCCTAATACTTACCACAGGTTCCAAAGAGGAATAGTTTATTCCTCAAAGGGGTGGGTATGAGGGAAAATGTGTATAAAACTTGTTTTGGTAATATACCTAAGCACAATAATACTGAAATCACCAGGACGGAAAATTAAAGCCAATAACAAAACTTCATGGCAGCAGTTGCTGATGGCAAATATTTTGTCTTAACCTGCACCATCTTACTGCCCAAATCCTCACACCCCGTCTCAGGGGGCTGTTGAAGACCCCATCTAAAACCCAAACCAGGGGGGTGCCGTCCCTTCAGCGGCCATAGGGCCACTTTAATTTCTGACGTCATTGGTCAGACATTTCTTGCGCATTTACTACGCCAGAGCACAACCGTCGTTTCAAATCTCCGGCGGTGGTGCGGCTGCGTACGGTATATTATAGGCTTTTCTGGTCTTTGACTAGCTCTGCTCTGAGGCTGAGTGCTCGTAGTAATGGGATACTGCTCTGTGGCTAAGTGTGCTTCATCATTCAGGAAGAATCCTGACATCTCGTATTTTAATTTTCCGAAAGATGCTAAAAGAAGAGCAGAGTGGGTACACCTGTAAAGACATAAAAGATCAGTGCAACTCTGAGCCACAAGGGCCCTTCTTGGTTGCACTCTGTACACTGGACCAGTTACCCACCAAATCTGCCAATCAGCCCTCCCTGTAATACTGAAAAGCAAGCCCTCTATTCTTATAATGATTGTCTATGCTGTTTTTAAAGATGTTCAATGTTCTGCTACTGACGATGTTTTCTGGCAGCTGGTTCCAGTGTTCCACTACCCTGTTGGTGAAGAAAGTTTGCCTTAACCTTGTTCTGCTGTGGTTAATTTTAATTTTGAATTTATGACCTCTAATTGCATCATTTCTGTTAAAGTCAAACATTTCCCCAAGGTGTCCCCTCTCCAGACCATTGACAAATTTAAAGACCTCGATGAGATCTCCTCTCAGCCTTCTATATCTAAGTGAAAACATATTCAATTTCTTCAATCTTTCCTCATATGCCAGGTTGCTTATGCCATTAACCATTTTTGTAGCCCTCTTTTGTACTCTCTCTAAAAGCCAACAATCTTTTTCATAGCTAGGAGACCAAGCTTGGATGCAGTATTCCAAATGTGGCCTGACGTATGCACAGTAAAGCTTCCTGATCACTTCCTCACTTCTGTATGATACATTCCTATTTATTGCCCCGAGCATTCTCAGTGCCTTCTTCCTGGCTTCCTTGGTCTGTTCTGATGCCCCCAATTTTGTGTTTAGAATAACACCTAAATCCTTCTCCTGTTGAGTCACTGATAGCACTTGGCCACCCATCAAGTATGGAGCCTTCATATGCTGCTTACCTACATGCATGATTTTGCACTTATCAAAGTTAAATTTCATTTGCCATTCTTCGGACCACTTCACAAGTTCGTCTAAGTCTTTTTGCAGCGAGATATGCTCATCCTGACCTGTTATTGCCCTAAAGACCTTCAAATCATCTGCAAATTTCAAAACTTTACTGCTTAGGCCACTTTCAATGTTATTTACAAATATAATGAACAGTAATGGCCCCAGTACTGACCCCTGGGGGACTCCACTAAGAACATTTTGCCATGATGACTTTGTACCATTTAGCATCACTCTTTGCTGTCTATCTGAAAGCCACAACTCTATCCATTTTAAGATGCTACCTGCAATACCATGGGACTGAAGCTGTATCATTAACCGTTTATGGGGTACCTTGTCAAAGGCCTTACTAAAGTCAAGATATGCTACATCAACCTGATTTCCCTGATCAAATTGTTCTGTGGCGAAGTTCAAAAAGTCCAAGAGGTTTGTGAGACACGATCGTCCTTTTCTAAATCCATGTTGAGTATCTTGAATCAATCTGCTACCTTCCAGATAACTAACTATTCTATCCTTGATAATTGATTCGAGTACCTTGCAGACTAGGGATGTGAGACTTATTGGCCTATAGTTTTCAACTTTCCCTCTTTCTCCTTTCTTGAAAATAGGAACTACATTTGCCCTTTTCCAATCGGTTGGAATTTCATTATGTGAAACTGATCTACAAAATATTATACTAAGTGGAAATGCCAGTTCCTTTTCAGTTTCCCGCAACACCCTAGCATAAATATCATCAGGTCCTGCTGCCTTATTTGGCTTTATTTTCCTGATATGATTGTAAACAACATCACTACCAATGAAATCAACATCATTTGTCAGATCCCATGTATCTGAACTATGGTGTACGGTCGGCAGATTGGTCATATCTTCCAATGTAAACACTGATTTGAACTGCTTGCTCAGCTCCTCAACCATCTCACTATCCTCACCCAATGTAGTCCCGGTTACTTCCAGTGGACCAATTGTGTTAGAAACTTTACTCAGCTTGTAGAAACTAAAGAACTTTTTACTGTCCCCATTACAGTTTCTAGCTAAATCCAGTTCCTTTGCTCGCTTTGCTGCTCTGGTTTTTTGCTTCACAGTGTCTCTAGCTTTTCGATACGCCTTTAGATTAATGACATTTGAGGCTTCTTTAAAAACTCTAAATGCAGTTTTCTTAGCCCTAATTGCTTTTATCACGTCTGGTGTAAGCCATGCTGGCTTTCCTACCCTTCTTTTGCGTCTTTGCTTTTGGGGGACATGTCTAATCTGAGTTTCCTTTAAGTAAGATTTGAACTTTTCCCACATTTCACAGGCATTTAAATTGGAGAATTCTTCTTCCCATCTGATGGCACTTAAAGCCGCTCTCATGCCGTTAAAGTCTGCTTTGTTGAAATTTGGAACCTTTACCAAATTATCCTTGATAGTTTCCCCTACATGTGCCTTGAATCTAACTAAGTTATGGTCACTTTTTCCCAGAGTTTCGCCTACAGTCAAGTCTTGAACCAAGTCACAAATCACCTGTGTGCGAGACAGGACCCGATGAACTTGAAGACGGCTCGGATCTGTTCGAACCATTTTGTGGAAGGTGACTTTGACCCATCATGCCTACTGAAACGGTCCATGGGCTTCAAGACCAAGCTGTTCCTACGCAGACTCTATTCCGTCCGTGAACATTCCGTCAAGGTATGTAGTCATCTGTTAATTTTAAGCACTTAATTAAAGTTATGTTACTTGCTTTGGCAACCGGCTTGAGGCTATTTGCAGAAATGCTCAATGTTTTAAGTGGGCAATTCTAATTGAATATTTATTGTAAATAAATATTGGTAAATAGATACTAAATATTAATATTTATTGGTTTATACAACATTTCTACCTGCAATTAACTGCATGTATTTTTTTGTGCATGCCTGCCTTAGTATGCAGACTGAGGTTAAGACTGCAGTATGCAGACTGAAGCAACCCATGCAAGAACTTTGGTTTAAAAACATCAAGTTGGTTGATTACCAGCAAGTTAGGTCAGTTGTATTGAGTTTATGTTGGTGATGGCTCAAAGAAATGATGAGTCTGCCAGTCTGTAGAATGTGAACCACCAAAAACATGCTTTGAGTTTGGTTGTATTGCAACACAAACAATGTGTTAAAGAAATGTAACTTAACCTGGGAAAAACACTCTTAGGAAAAAAACAAGCAACTCACCCAGAGGTAAAATTTTAAGAATAATTTTCTTCTTTAAAATATTATAAATTTAAAATTACCTAAGATAGTTTGACCTCTTCAGCTTTATGATGGCATAATATGTGTAATGCTTGTTGGAATATTTTAATGCAGAAAAATGCTGTATATTTCGATTTTTATCCCCATTGCTTGTCTGTTAAAAAAATAGTCTACATTCTTGCTGGGGTGGCTTCATGAACCAGGGTCCTATTGCTCATCAGGGATTGGTGCATAAACCCTTGTCTCACCACAATGAGTTCCACAGGCACAGGCAATGAGTTTTAGTTCAATGGCAGAATTTTGACCAAGAGTTTAACATGCTGTCAATGCACTGACACTGCTGCCCATAGCATAGCATAAACATAGCTTATTGGATCTATATGTAATTTCCTTCATCTTTGCAACAGGGAGGAGAGAACAGCTGCTTTGGAGAGGTGTCAGCGCCATACTCATAGGGAGCAGAAGCAGACTGTTGACAGTGTGCTTGGTGATATGTCAAGTCCAAATCTACAGATGTCTGAAGCTGAGCCTGCTGTTGATGCAGATACTGATTCCCTGATGTGGTAAGTTATTATGGTGCAAATTCCATTTTTTGTAGTACCACAAGACAAAAGTAAGCACACCCAATCTTCAATCTGTCTTGCAACCAGTTATGAAATATGATTGATGCAGATACACACTAAAGTATAACTTGACAACATGTCTTGTTGGTCCTGGTGTGTACCTATTTGTGAAAATAATGGAAAAAGTGTCTGTCTGATCACAATATATTCTGATTGTTCTTAGTACTGTGATTATACTTACTGTGCTACAGTATGTTCATTACCAACAAAATGTTCTTCATTTTAATGAATCACTAAGATTGCTTTTAACATTTCACTCACCTTCGCCTCCAAAAAGCAAAAAGTGATATATTACGCGTCGGCCATGTTTTCCGATTGCAGTGATCTGTCTGAAGTAGACGTACCAACGCTCCTTCAGCCTATGGCAGAAGTGCGGATTTTGACGCCTCTAGAGGAAATCTGCCGGCTGCAGAGAAAGGTGGATCGGATGCAGCGGATCTGTCGTCAGAGACGTCTGGCGTGGCGGCGCCAGAAGTCTGATCTGCTCCGCCGCAACAACATCCTGGCGAAGAAGGCCGCGACCCTGGACCAGCTGCTGGAAGCGGACGTGCTGTCGGCAGAGCAGGTGCGCCAAGCGGCCACTGGATGTCGAACCTGTTGGGAGGCCAAGGCCGTCGCCAGGGCGCTGGGCCTGCGCTGCATCTCAAAGAAGGCCTTCGCGTATGTCAGCAACGTGCTAAATCTCCGCCTGCCGTCCATGACGACGCTGTCACGCTGGATACGGTCCTTCACGGTCACACCGGGCGTGATGGAGGCTGCCACCGCGGTTCTGGAGGCGGCCGTCCAGACCATGGAGCCCATCGAACGTCTGTGCGTCATCTCGTTCGACGAGATGGGCCTGGACAGTAGACGCTGTTATGACGCTGCAGCGGACCAGGTGCTGGCGGCATCTAAGCTCCAGGTATGAAATGTGTACTTTCTGACGATGAGCCAGGGACTGTTGCATTTTTACGACGTTCGCATTGTTTGTTAAATAATTTCCACCCTCAATTAACCTATTTCCTAACTTCTGGCCGGTGATTAGCATTAAGCAATGCATTAATGCATAGCAACTTTAACGTGCTTACCCAATCACCTTAATATATCGTGTTATTTTTTTGTACTGTGACCAGGTATATCCATTGCATTGTATGTTGTCCTTAACATAATGTTAATACCGTAATATTTTACGTCCTTAACATTATGCCGACCGTACCGATTTCTCCACCAGCTTTGACAAATTTCGGTGAATTGGCAGCTATGGCCGAAATAAAAAGTAATGGTTGACTGGGAATCCAGTTACACTTCTCAGGGTGAAGGGTAGATGTCTTCCCACTGCTCTGTTTGGGTGATTACAATTGTATGTCATGATTGTCTTTTTATATTTTGCTGGATAATGGGGAATTCGTGCATGTCAGTTGTGTGTTTGTTCAATGTACAGAATCCCTAAGGCGTCAGCGGTATCTGAATTCGGAAATCCTACTGCAGGTTCTCATGGTTCGTGGGTTGTGCGCACCTTGGAAACAGCCGCTGTTCTATGAACTGGACGCTGGCATGACCATCGAGAAGCTCTCCGTCGTCATCGCCTTGGCTGGAAAAGTCGAGATTGAAGGGGAAAGTGTCCCCTCAAAAGTGCATCAAACAAAACCCCTATATCCTTCCCATAATTTGCGTAAGTTTCACCCCACATTCCTTCCTTAACAGAATTCGTCGGTGAAAAAAAAGTTATTGGATGGTGCCAGCTGGAGACGAAGTCTGCATGATGCGACCACCTGTTTGAACTCCTATATCGCGTTTCTGGTAAGTTTCAGGTAAAAACGGAAATTGTATTTTCGGTAGAGAAAGACGTTCTATCATATGGTCTTTAGTTTATAGCTGTGGCTTCATGCCTGAAAAAGATATTACATTACAAACTACCCCTATAAAGCATTGCGGGCAACGAGGATTTCGGCCGTTGAAAACTTGTGACGTCAAGAAAAGTTCCAATTGTCGGACGGTTTTGGATTTATTTGGAATGAGAAAATGACGGCGAAATCGACCAGAGCTATATTTTTTTAACCCCCCCCCAAAAAAAAAAAAAAAAAAATTTGTTGAAATTTCAAAATTATGATTTGTAAAGTTTTCTTTAATTTTCCTTTACCAATGGGTAGAGCAGACCGAGAAACGTTGTTCGGAGCCAACTTTCCCTAATAAAAAATGCTTACTTTATCCAGAATCCTGTATTTGAACTGCAATATGGCAAATATCCAAAATTTGTACATAATCAAAAACTGAAAAAATCAACTCATACGTTTTGTTGCATCCATAAAGATAAGCAAACGCTGAAAGTTTCATTAAAATATCTGTATCCGTTAAAGTGTCACGACTGGTTGAGCTTTTTTGGAGGTGACCTCACTTGACCTTGACTAATTCGTTGACCCTAGATGACCTGACATAAAATTTCGAATCACCATGTCAAATTGATGTGGAAAAAGGTATGCAAAATTTGGGCGCGCTGCCACGCGCCGTTCGTTCGCTATCCGCGTAAAACCTGAGGTGGTATACGCAGTGCGGACGGTGTATACCCACACCGTTTCGCCATATATTCCGCCTTCGTTTCATGACAAGCACATGCGGGGTATCAGGGGGGTGCGCTCCAGCATTTTAGTCCAATACAAAAAGGGAAACGCTTGTGCCGACCAATCAGCGCTTGACGACCTCCGTCGATCGTGACAATGATAAACGCCATAGGGAAAAACTTGTGGAAGCTATTATTCATATATTGTTCCATTTGTTGTGAAAATCTTTTATAAACGTGTTGTTGCTGCTCTTGCCTCTTTTTTCAGCTCTGGTTTACCGTAAAGTCGCCGCTTTCGACGTCAAAAAACGGTATGTTTGTGTGCATGTCACTCTTTCCGCCGCGTCAAAGACAGTATTGATACACGTTGTTTAATGTGTTAAACATGTGCTGTTATTCCAGAATATAATTGATTGATTTAAGCTATTTTAGGTAAATGCAAGCGTGACTGTTTCTACGATGTGTGCTGGCATCTTGTGATGTGATAATTGGATTGTTTTACAGAAGTGTCAGACCACTTGTTTTGCAGTCTTGAGGTCAAGACCTGAGGTCTGTTTCATTCATTCAGATCCATGGCTCAATGCATTGCACCATCCTTTCCCAAAATGCTTACAGTGATGTCATCCATTGTCCCGGCATAAGTACACAAGCTATGTTTTGCTCACATTGTGCTAATAAATGCACTGCTGCGCAGGGGTGCATCCATTAATTTTCCAATGTCTGTATATTCTCAAACTTTAGTTTTATGGCAAATAATTACCTTCATATAACTTTGTTTTGATGCGAAGTGCCACCTTTGCTTTCCTATTGCACATTATGAGTAGTATTTTGGTCTTGGGTTAATGATTAATGGATTAAGAAGATTAGTTATTTGTGGCTTATTGCAGCAGCACTGCAAAATGAAAATGTGGCAAATATACCACTGACTACCATCATGGAATAAGCAACTAATGTCATCAAAAACCACTCAATGGCATTATACACATCAATCTGGGCATATTTTTTAATGAGCTTATCTTTTCTACCCCAACCTACCTCCCCCACACAAAATCAATTTAATTGCTGTTGCTCCATGTTCTCAGTAAAAAGAAGATCCTGCTTTTATTCAAACTTGCACAAAATGTTTTTGAGGTGTTTTTGGCAACAACTCTGAGATCATCTGCACTGGTCAAATATATGGGTTATATATTGGCTACTGAGTATATATCAACTACCCAGATTGATGTGCCATCCATTCCAAAATTAGAGCCAGGATGGCCAAGTGGTTAAAATGTTGAGCTCTGGGTACCAAAGGTAAAATGTTCAACACTTGCACTGCTCAGGGCATTTCCCAATCATGTGTCCCATGGGTAAAATAGTGTGGGCAGCACCATTAGCCATGATCATGCATAAAATGCATGAAGAACCACCCTATAAATAAACAAAACAGCCATGCTTAGAGCCATGCAGTCAAGTGTTATGTGAAAAAACACATATTGGTGCTACATAAGCAATAGCAGCTGATGTACTCCTATGCCAAAATAATCAATAATCAATCAAGTAACCTTTTCATGTTATGCCAACCATCTTCTGTAACCTAGCATATTGCTATATTCTTAACATATTACCACCTGGACCTCTACACATGCCCCTGTCATTACCTGAAAGATTTCCATACAAGTGTCACCACTTGCTATATGAGTACTGCCTGACCTGTGCCGCAATTTGACTTGCACTGTCACCTGACACTTCCCTGTGACTGTCACAGCCTGGTATCTCAATATGCCTGGGTCATCCATCACCTGACCTCCCGTAGTGCATGCTTCATTACCCACCTTCTCCCTGCATCCATATATCCTGGTGTCATCAGCTGACCTCTCAAATTTCTTGAGTCTGCCTCACTTCTTTCTGCGTCGGTGTAACTACATGACCTCTCCCTTGGCCTGTCACTGCCAGATCGGCGCTCATCACAATTTGACCCGTGCCATCACCTGACCTCACATTGTACATGGGCCACGACATGGTCTCTGACATATGTCACCTACATGACCTCTCCATGATTGTGCCGCCACCTAGCATACGTCCGCCTGTAATGTCGTCCAAATCATGCCTTTCGAGGCTGCCTTCGTGTGAGCACTTCCGCGGTGGCCACATGTGTCGTGCATAGCAGGAACAGCAGCGGCAGGAATGGGACTGTCAGAGCTGTAGTGGGACACACTTGTCTCGGCACCTAGTTTCCGGCAAAAGGTGAGATTGATGTCGCAAATGAGGTATGAGCCACTGGAGACCAGAACAGGTCAGTGTGCAAGTTGTGGCTGTCGCATTACAAGCATGTCTGTGGAAGACAGAGCTCCAGATGCTGGCTAACAGTATATCGACAGTGAGCATACCAGCTAATTATGCCATGACCAGCTTTGGAAACTTCCCACGATTCTTGCAGATGCCGTTTGGCCTTACTGGGTATCATCTACATGCGTTGGGACATACATGCACATGTTATGTTATGTTACAATCCCCAGTGGCAGATCATGACGGACAAACCTGCATTTAGTCCAGACAGGGGTGCCCCTGCTGGGATGAGATCTGCAGGCACCGTTACAGCTCTCCAAATCAGGCATTGGCCGAATACCAGAGTAGGATCAGACTGAGGACGGGGGTGGTTCCAGTTCAGCAACGTCTCAGTCATCTTCCCTTCTCTGTTTGCGAAATCGGCCCGTGCGTGAAACCATACGTCAGCCCATCCGTGTGGTGCACGGGAGACGAAGCTCCATGCGGCCAACGCGTCCCAGGGCCGCCATCACACCGATAGTGAGGCCAACAACAGCAGCCGCACAGCACTACTGAAATTGCAAGTACGGGTGGGACAGACAGGAAAGGTATGCTGGGAGCCGAAATGACGGACCTATAAGTTGGGAAGCTGCTCCCTCAGCCACAGGAGGGACCTTGGCCTCCGTTACGGTCTTCTGTGCGCACCACGCATTATAGGGGCCAGTCGCATACGGTATGCACAACAGGTCTTGTGTGCATGCAGACCGTTGGCGTCGCTGGACGGCAGCTATACTGACTGGTGATATGTGTGTGTGTGTGAGCTAGACGGGCGATTTAGTGCGTTCGTGTTGGGCGGAAGTTCCAACGGCATCTGTACTTTCCAACAGCGCTCATCGATTGATGTTGCGAAGCGACGTAGAGGCAGTGCTGCACCACTAATCACAGCGCGCCCGACAAGTCCCTACACAGCGCGCCGGAGACCGAGCCGTCCGACGCGACTGGGACCAGACAGCAAGGAGCTCGTGCGGACATGATGTATGGTGTTGGTGATCATTGTGGGCACATGACCGCGCTAGACCTGCCTTGGACGCATAGTCCGCGTGCGTCAGTGATTCGTTCCATAATTGTTCGATGTTGGGCCTGACGAGCGATGTTAATTGTGTTATTATGCTGGTAGAGTTGTTCGAGCTGTCAAGGGTTACTCGTTCGTAAGTAGGAAAGGATGTGGTGTATGAACTATGCAGACATCAATATGTAGGCCGCGCTTCCAAGTGTGAACTCATTGTTCATTAATTTTTGGTTCGTTCGGAGAGTAACATAAGTAACAAGATAATTTAGAGTAATAGTAGTAATAGTAGTAATAGAGAAGCAAGTCATATTCTAAGAGTAAGTAGTATGTATCACATCACAAGTGGTATGTAATATAGCAATGTGACAATAAGGTATTGCAGAAGAGATGTCGCTATAACTTTTTTTTCGCATTACGTTGCCTTGAACACACGCTTAAAAACAGCCTAACTGGGGGTAAAAGCTCGACTGGCGCGCCAGGATGCCAGTAGTGCACCATGGAGATGGCGGCCGTGATAGGTAGTGATGGTAATGGTATGCTGGTGGTTACTGTGTGGCGGTGGCGCCGCTAAGACGGCGGTGGCGGGTGCTGCCGCTGTGATCGGCATACGCTGAGCGGTGTCAGTCCGTGCGGGGCCGCCGCTGACGTTCACCTTGGCGCTAAATGTCCTCGCAGTCGGCGCGCCCTTAAGCCCAAATAATCAATAAATAAATGTTCACCTCCAGGCAGCAGGTGGGCCTGCACTGGGTATGCCAGCTGTTTCACATGTCGATAACTGAATTATGTAGAATATGTTCAGTGTTATTAGCACTTTATAAATATAATCATATACTACACAGTTTGGGTTTGGTGCATGTTAGTTTCACTCGGGTGGTTCTACCGTGTTGTGGTTTGGGCACAAGTACGAGCGGTACACAGCTATAAGTATTATCAAACCGCAATTACAGTCGATATAAATGCAGTCAATGCTCAATGCCAGTGTTCTCGTCGATACAGGAAAATCGTCAACACGCTCATATTTATTGAACAGACTAATTGAGCAAATGGACGCAAAATATGTTGCTGTTTATGACTGAGACAATTTAACGGCGCCGATCTATGGTCTGGGCTAATTCAACGGTGTTTGGGGACACTTTCACAGTTCAGGCGAATAGTGAGCGAGTGGTCTATACGAAGAAACGGCACCTTATCGGGCGACGCACATGCATAACCTGAACGGGAACATGCAAACGTACAGTGCTTGATGTATGCACGCCGACGAACTGGTGCACTTCAGAGTTCTTGCTTGTTCACTTTGGTGCTGTCGGCGTTCATTTGTAAGTTTTTCCTCACACTGATGCAGGTCAGTTGTGGCCTTCTGCAGTTGAGATGCCAGCTGGGCAATCATCTGAAGGTGAAATGGCGAGTGAGATTCACGCGCAACTTACGCCGGCTGATGTGCCCGCGCGGCTTACGCCGGCTGGTGTGCCCGCACAGCTTACGCTGGCTGATGTGCCCGTACAGCTTACGCCGGCTGATGTGCCCGCGCAGCTTACGCCGGTTGAGATGACAGAGCGAGTCGCAACACTCACGATTTCCGCAACTCTGAGAACGACAAAACGGCGAAAAAAAATTAACAAGGCTGATTTTTGTGTATTAAACGATTGCAGCTAATGCCATTATATCCTCCAACCAACGCGTAAAATATGTTTTATCATTCACAGGCCATTGCGGTTTTACAGTTTAACAAATAGAACAACGCAAAAATAAAACTTTACATGGAACTGAACAAACACAAAGGAAGACTTCACTGAGCTAGAATACTGGCAAACAATAATAGAGCATATTAACACAAATCGACTTTGATCAGACGGGTAGCAATGAGCCAACAATTCAGTCTCCTGGAAAGCGAACTTAACATACCTCAGTCGTTTTTGCCATGGTAGATTTATCGATGGCACTGCACTTGCTATCAGGCTTCTCCGCGACAGGTTTTTGCTTTCCAGAAAGTTACTGTCTTCGAAATGTTGAGAACACACATAGGAATGTCTTAAATTGTCTTAAGTTGTCTTTCCGTTGGCATGCAAGCACCCATTTCTTGTAAATTTTGAGCTACATGGAAAACGGTGAAATGAAATTTCTTTCTTCCCAGATTTTGATTTAGTGTTGTTACAGCCCCACACAGCACAGATAGCCATAGCTTGCTATATTCATTAAGGTATTCCTGAAAAAAGAAATTGGATTAGTGGGACACAATTATATATACCACTAATGGAAGAAAAACGATTTCTTGAAAGGCCAATGAATGCAGGCACCTGATCAGAACTCATCTAATTATTCATGTGGTTCAATCTTGAGGCTGCATCTTGAGGCTGCATGCCTTGAATGATGCAAACAAGAAATGGAACCATGGAAATATGAAATGCAGCATTTTCTTCGAGGCAGATGCGTGTAGTGCAGGTATCCAACGACGCCCCCAAGGATGTCGTTGGAAAAGCATCCTAAATAGTTGAATGATCCAAGGCAAACAGCAAATGATTCTGCAATGGGAATAAAAAAGCGATTGATGTACATGCATATGTGTAACAAGCACAGAGGGAGAAACAGATTGTTCAATGAGAAGCAGGAAGGTAGGAGGCAGGTCTCTACAGACCAGCACCTCCCCAGAGAAGCCATTACTTATTGAATGGGTAGGGAAACTAGATCCATCCCAGTACATGGGCATCTTATGAACGTGATATGACAGCCATAAGGATCATTGCTAATGCTGTGCCCTTGGCCATCAGCCAATCATTCTCTATCACTTGGAAGGATAATAATTATAAGAATAGGTGGCTTGTTTTTATGTATTCCAGGGAGAGTCTATTGACACATTTGGTGGACAACTGGTTTAATGTACAGAGTGCAACCAGGAAGGCCTTAGCTCATAGTTGCACTGATCTTTTATGCCTTTATGTCTTTATATTCCCTCTGTAAGCCTAACACAAATGGGCTCATGTGGCTCTTATTCAGTCACTTTAAAGCATGCTTGCACCATACATGCAGTGTTCCAGCATCCTGAAATTCCTTTAGCATCACAATGTCATAGGCAATCCAAAACTGGTAAGTTCTAGGTTATGAAACATCAGTAGGTTAGGTTATGTTGTCATTAGGGTTAGGGTTGTCGTATTGCAATTTTCCTTTATTCTTCATAATATTTTATCTTACCAAACCCTATATTATACCACTCATTTTCCTCATTATTTGTTGGGGAGAGGGAATAACATGTATCTTCATTGCTAAGTAATTCTGGTGTCTTTGTTGTTGTTTGCATGAATGTGATGTTCTTTTCATGGTGAAATGACTACCTACTTAATTCAGATATAAACATTTAAATCTTCATCAAGAAGCAAGATGTCGATACTTCTTGAAGATGAATGTTGATTGAGTGTTCAGAAAGTGGTATATTCCACCTGATTTCACCAATAATGTATCACTGCATTGAACTTAGTCTGTATTTTACTGCATACCTTGTTTGCTCATACAATGAAACATATCACAGCAAGTACATTGGAAAAATGTATGTCATGTATTGAGACAGGGAAGAACAGGAATGTAAAACTGAGCTAAGTAGTCTCAAAAGCTGAACTTAAATTATGCATTTGAACATCACCTGATATCATGAACACCTTGCATTCTCATAAGAGAAACTGTATCATATGATGTCAGCAGGCATCGTACAAACTGTCAGATTGTAATTCCACAATAATAAGTTGAAGCAAATAATATATCAGGTAAATTTGTTTCAATATCAAGGGCAAATATATTTTGTTTTAAGTGCGGAGAAACCGATGACATTCACAGAAATATAGACTTTATCCCCCTGCTAGTGGTGACATTATGGTAAAGTAGTATTAAAGGTCAAGATTAAAGTAGCAAGAATACCTTTGTAGAAAATTAGCACGAATAACGGAAAAATATATTAATAATACCTTCCACAAGCTTCCTCTTATGGCCTTTACCATTGTCACGATCGGCGGAGGTCATCAGACGCTGATTGGTCGGCTCAAGCGTCTTTCTTTTGGGAAGCGGAGCGTTCTACCTGCTGTTCTATAGCCTTGCGGGGTATGCTGCCTTTTGGAGTGGAGTTCATTCTATGGGTACCATCCTATGGGCACCCAAGGTCATAAGCACCAGGATTCTTAAGTTCCAAAGCTGCCACATAACAGAATATCCGCAGGCAGGGCGGATTCACAAGTACCCTAAGTTATGGACTCCACTCATAAGTCCAAAAAATAGTTCTGAATTCTACCGCTAGATGACATCGTAAACGCCCAACGGCACCAAAGCTTACTTGCGCGCCGACAGCTGGTAGATCGCATTTGCAGTATGCTTCAAAAAGGCTACCAAATTCATCACGGGGTTAATTATCAACAAGTCATAGATATTTTGTGTCTAGATAAACTAAGCGTCCCCAAACAAAGGAAAGCCGCCGGTTTGGGTCCCTATCACAAGTACCCAAAGTCATAAGTACCAAGATTCATAAGTTCCAAAGCTGCCAGATAACTTCTAGAATATCCGCGGATAGGGCGGATTCACAAGTACCCGGTGTCATAAGTTCCAGAAATAGTTCTGAATTCTACCGCTAGATGACATCGTAAATAATATGCACCAGAGCTTACTTGCGTGCCGACAGATGGCAGGTCGCATTTGTTGTGTGCTTCAAAAAGGCTACCAAATTCATGAGCCAGGAAATTCTCAACGAGTTATACAGATTTTGTGTCTAGAAAAACCAAGAGTCCCCAAACAAAGGAATGCCGCCGGTTTAGTTGCGGCAGGCGGTACATTCGTCAAAATGACGACATATTCATATTCATATTCAGTTCGCAAATTCGCCGAATATCTAAGAAATACAGACTTGAGACGAAATGAGAGACGTGAGACGAAATGTACGACCCTCAATATACCAGGAGGTGCTGGGTTTACTCAACATAAAAAGTAGCGTTGGGGATCATGCTATATTACTCAACGTTTCGGCCAGGGGCCATCATCAGGAGTGATATAAAAAATGGCAGGGTTAACAATTCAAAAAACGCGGGAAGAAAGCGTGCAAAAATACACGTGAAACACAGAAAAGCATCTTCATTGCTGCAGACACTACAAGAAACTCCAAACCAGAAATCAACTAGGTCAAGATAAAATCCTCTATTACGGACCCGCTGGCTGCTGGAGCTGTGATGAATTGGAACCTTGGAGACTATGAATCTGGGGTAGAGCCTTTCATGTCTGCAGTTGATGAGGAAAATGATCCATTCTTAAGCAAATAGCACTACGGGAAGACGTCACAGGAAATTTTAGGGACAATTGATTTTGGAAATCCAAAATCGACCGGTAACTTTTCGAGTTTATTTCGTTTCCGTAGTTAACCTAACGGAACCTAATCCAACCTAAACCTAACCTACCGTGGAACGACTTGAAGTCTGGCATGAGTTTGGACCTCGGGGGTTGAATTTTGGTGTAGTAACACTTCAGCCTAAACTCATCTAACCTCCAGTTCGTTTCATGACACATCCCCGGTTTCGTTTCCGTAGTTAACCTAACGGAATCTCATCTAACCTAAACCTCACCTAACCTGGAACGACTTGAAGTCTGGCATGAGTTTGGACCTAGGGAGCTGAATTTTGGTGTAGGAACAATTCAGCCTAAACTCTTCTAACCTCCAGTTCGTTTCAGCGACATCCCCGAATTGGTTTCAAACTAGCCCTGAAAGGGCATGATCGTTCCAGGTTAGGTTAGGGTACGTTCCCTTAGGTTAACTACGGAAACGAAAAAAACTCCAAAAGTTCCGTCCGATTTCGAATTTCAAAAATGAATTGCACCCCAAATTTCCCGTGGCATCTTTCCGTAATGCTATTTGCTTTTAAACAGCGCACAAAGAAACATCCAGCTCGGAAAAATCATTTCCGTAGCTTTACGCAAAATCGATTTTTGACACCAAAGTGTCGATAAGGTTGCTCAAGTACAAAAATTCGTATACCAATCGACTGGACATTTAATTCTGTATCCATTAGTATACGTATTTTTGAAATTGCTGAATTTGGGGGAAGTTTGTCGGTCAAAATTCGATTTTGCATAAACCTGGAAAATGGTTTTGGCGAGGTGGATGCTCCTTTATTGTACTTTTGAAAGCACATAGCACTACGGAAGGATGTCACAGGAAGTTTGGGGGACGATTGATTTTGGAAATTCAAAATCGGCCGGTAACTTTTCGAGTTTATTTCCTTTCCGTAGTTAACCTAACGGAACATAATCTAACCTAAACCTAACCTGACCTGGAAAGACTTTAAGTCTGGCATGAGTTTGGACCTCGGGGGTTGAACTTTGGTATAGTAACACTTCAGCCTAAACTCATCTAACCTCCAGTTCGTTTCATGAAACGTCCCCGATTTCGTTTCCGTAGTTAACCTAACGGAATCTAATCAAACCTAAACCTAACCTAACCTGGAACGAATTGAAGTCTGGCATGAGTTTGGACCTAGGGGGCTGAATTTTGGTGTAGGAACAATTCAGCCTAAACTCTTCTAACCTCCAGTTCGTTTCATGCGACATCTCAGAAATATTGGTTTCAAACTAGCCCTGAAATTGCACGACCGTTCCACGTTAGGTTAGGTTAGGTTCCCTTAGCTTAACAACGGAAACGAAAAAAAGTCGAAAAGTTTCAGTCCGATTGGGAATGTAAAAAATGAATTGGACCCCAAATTTCCCGTGGCATCTTTCCGTAATGCTATTTGCTTTTAAACCGGGCACAAAGAAGCATCCAGCTCGGGAAAAACATTTGCGTAGTTTTACGCAAAATCGATTTTTGACCCCAAAGTTTCGATAAGGTTGCTCAATTTGAAACATTCGTATACCAATAGGCTCGACATTTTATTCTGCATCCATTGGTGTACGTATTTTTGAAATTGCTGAATTTGTGCGAAGATTGTCTGTCAAAATTGGATTTTGCATAAACCTATGAAAATGGTTTTTGCGAGGTGCATGCTCCTCTATTGTACTTTTGAAAGCAAATAGCACTACGGAAGGATGTGACATGAAATTTGGGGACGATTGATTTTGGAAACCCAAAATCGGCCGGTAACTTTTCTAGTTTATTTCGTTCCCGTAGTTAACCTAACGAGAAATATTCTAACCTAAACCTAACCTAACCTGGAAAGACTTGAACTCTGGCATGAGTTTGGACCTCGGGGGCTGCATTTTGGTGTAGGAACAATTCAGCCTAAACTCATCCAACCTCCAGTTCGTTCCATGATACATCCGCGATTTCGTTTCCGTAGGGAACCTAACGGAACCTAATGTAACCTAAACCTAACCTAACCTGGAACGACTTGAAGTCTGGAATGAGTTTGGACCTCAGGGGCTGAATTTTGGTGTAGTAACACTTGGGCCTACACCCATCTAACCTTCAGATCGTTTCATGCAACATCCCCGATTTCGTTTCCGTAGTTAACCTAACGGAACCTAATCTAACCTAAACCTAACCTAACCTGGAAAGACTTTAAGTCTGGCATGAGTTTGCACCTCGGGGGTTGAATTTTGGTGTAGCCTTAACTCAGCCTAAACTCATCTAACCTCCAGTTCGTTTCATGAAACATCCCCGATTTCGTTTCCGTAGTTAACCTAACGGAATCTAATCTAACCTAAACCTAACCTAACCTGGAACGAATTAAAGTCTGGCATGAGTTTGGACCTAGGGGGCTGAATTTTGGTGTAGGAACAATTCCGGCTAAACTCTTCTAACCTCCAGTTCGTTTCAAGCGACATCCCCGAAAAATTGGTTTCAAACTAGCCCTGAAAGGGCATGATCGTTCCAGGTTAGGTTAGGTTAGGTTCCCTTAGGGTAACTATGAAAACGAAAAAAAATCGAATAGTTCCTGTCCGATTTGGAATTTAAAAAATGAATTGCACCCCAAATTTCCCATGGCATCTTTCCTTAATGCTATTTGCTTTTAAATAGCGCACAAAGAAGCATCCAGCTCGGGAAAAACATTTCCGTAGCTTTACACAAAATCGATTTTTGACCCCAAAGTGTCGATAATGTTGCTCAATTTCACAAATTCGTACACCAATCGACTCGAAATTTTATTCTGCATCCATTGGTGTATGTATTTTTGAAATTGCGGAATTTGTGCGAAGATTGTCGGTCAAAATTGAATTGTGCATAAACCTGTGAAAATGGTTTTTGCGAGGTGCATGCTCCTCTAATGTACTTTTGAAAGCAAATAGCACTACAGAAGGATGTGACATGAAATTGGGGGACGATTGATTTTGGAAACCCAAAATCGCCCGGTAACTATTCGAGTTTATTTCGTTTCCGTAGTTAACCTAACGAAAAATATTATAACCTAAACCTAACCTAACCTGGAACGACTTGAAGTCTGGAATGAGTTTGGACCTCAGGGGCTGAATTTTGGTGTAGTAACACTTGGGCCTACAATCATCTAACCTCCAGATCGTTTCATGCAACATCCCCTATTTCGTTTCCGTAGTTAACCTAACGGAACCTAATCTAACCTAAACCTAACCTAACCTGGAACGACTTGAAGTCTGGCATGAGTTTGGTCCTCGAGGACTGAATTTTGGTGTAGTAACACTCCAGCCTAAAATAATCTAACCTCCAATTCGTTTCATGCAACATCTCATGAAAATTGTTTTGCTGAATTTTGGCGAAATTTGTCGGTCAAAATTCGATTTTGCATAAACCTGTGGAAATTGTTTTTGCGAGGTGGATGCTCCTTTAGTGTACTTGTGAAAGCAAAGAGCACTACGGAAGGATGTGATAGGAAATGTGGGGACGTTTGATTTTGGAAATCCAAAATCGGCTGGTAAATTTTAGAGTTGATTTCGTTTCCGTAGTTAACCTAACGGAACGTAATCTAACATAAACCTGAACTAACCTGGAACGATTTGAAGTCTGGCATGAGTTTAGACCTCGGGGCTGAATTTTGGTGCAGTAACAATTCAGCCTAAACTCATCTAACCTCCAGTTCGTTTCATGCAGCATCCACGATTTCGTTTTCGTAGTTAACCTAACCTAACCTAAACCTAACCTAACCTGGAACGACTTGAAGTCTGGCATCAGTTTGGACCTAGGGGGCTGAATTTTGGTGTAGGAACAATTCAGCCTAAACTATTATAACCTCCAGTTCTTTTCATGCAGCATCCCCGATTTCGTTTCCGTAGTTAACCTAACCTAACCTAACCGAACCTAACCTGGAACGATCATGCCCTTTCAGGGCTGGTTTGAAACCAATTTTTTTTCGGGGATGTCGCATAAAACGAACTGGAAGTTAGAAGAGTTTAGACTGAATTGTTCCTACACCAAAATTCAGCCCCCTAGGTCCAAACTTATGCCAGACTTCAAGTCGTTCGAGGTTAGGTTAGGTTTAGGTTAGATTAGGTTCCGTTAGGTTAACTACGGAAACGATATAAACTCGAAAAGTTACCAGCCGATTTTGGATTTCGAAAGTCAATCGTCCCCCAAATTTCCTGTGACATTCTTCCGTAGTGCTATTTGCTTTCAAAAGTACAGTAAAGGAGCATCCACCTCGCAAAAACCATTTCCATAGGTTTACGGAAAATCGAATTTTGACCGACAAATTTCGCCCAAATTCAGGAATTTAAAAAATACGTGCACCAAAGGATGCAGAATAAAATATATACTCGATTGGTGTACGAATTTTTGAAAGTGAGCATCATTATCTACATGTGGGGGTCAAAAATCGATTTTGCGGAAAGCTACGGAAATGTTTTTTTCTGAGCTAGGTGCTTCTTTGTGCGCTGGTTAAAAGCAAATAGCATTACGGAAAGATGCCACGGGAAATTCGGGGTGCAACTTATTTTCGAAATTCCAAATCGGACGGGAACTTTTCGATTTTTTTTCCTTTAAGTAGTTCACCTAAGTCAACCTAACCTAACCTAACCTGGAACGATCATGCACTTTCAGGGCTAGTTTGAAACGAACTTTTCGGGGATGTCGCATGAAACGAACTGGAGGTTAGATGAATTTAGGCTGAATTGTTGGTACATAAAAATTCAGCCCCCTAGGTCCAAACTTATGCCAGACTTCAAGTCGTTCAAAGTTAGGTTAGGTTTAGGTTTGATTAGGTTCCGTGAGGTTAACTACGGAAATGAAATCGGGGATGTCGTATGACAGGAACTGGAGGTTAGAAGAGTTCAGGCTGAATTGTTCCTACACCAAAATTCGACCCCCGATGTCCAAACTTATGCCAGACTTCAAGTCGTTCCAGGTTAGGTTATGTTTAGGTTAGATTAGGTTCCGTTAGGTGAACTACGGAAACGAAATAAAGTCGAAAAGTTACCGGCTGATTTTGGATTTCCAAAATCAATTGTCCCTATATTTCCTGTGACATCTTTCCGTAGTGCTATTTGCTTTCAAAAGTACAATAAAGGAACATCCACCTCGGAAAAACCATTTTCCGCAGGTTTATGCAAAATCGAATCTTGAGCGACAAATTTCGCCCAAATTCAGCAATTTCAAAAATACGTACACCAATGGATGCATAATAAAATGTCGAGTCGATTGGTGTACGAATTTTTGAAATCGAGCCACCTTATCGACACCTGGGGGTCAAAAATCCATTTTCCGTAAAGTTACGGAAATGTTTTTTTTTCTGAGCCGGATGCTTCTTTGTGCGCTGTTTAAAAGCAAATAGCATTACGGAAAGATGGCACAGTAAATTTGTGGTGCAATTCACTTTTGAAATTCGAAATCGGACTGGAACTTTTCGAGTTTTTTTCGTTTCCGTAGTTAACCTAAGGCAACCTAACCTAACCTAACCTGGAACGATCATGCCCTTTCAGGGCTAGTTTGAAACCAATTTTTCGGGGATGTCGCAGAAAACGAACTGGAGGTTAGAGTTTAGGCTGAATTGTTCCTACACCAAAATTCAGCCCCTAGGTCCAAACTCATGGTAGACTTTAAGTCGTTGCAGGTTAGGTTAGGTTTAGGTTTTGAACCTAAACCTATTTTGAACCTAAACCTAGGTTTAGGTTTTGAACCTAAACCTATCCGTATTTTGAACTAAAACCAGAATGGTGTCCGCTCTGTTTTTCTAGAAAAAAAACAGAGCGGAAAAGCGAGCAAAAGAATTGGACTTGGCTAGAAACTGTAATGGAGATGGCTAAAAGTTCTTTAGTTTTTACAAGCTGAGTAAAGTTTCTAGCACAGTGGGTCCACTGGAGGTGAATGGCACTGTATTAAGTGAGGATGTTGAGATGATTGAGGAGCTGAGGAAGCAGTTTAAATCATTTTTTACAGTGGAAGATATAACCAAAGATATAACCAATATAAATGATCTTGACTTGATTGATAGGGATGTTGTTCTCAATCACATTAGGAAAATAAAACGAAAAAAGGCAGTAGGACGTGATGAAATGTATGCCAGGCTACTGCGTGAAGCTAAAAATGAACTTACAATTCCACTTTTATAGATTAGTTTCATAATATTTTATAGATTGCATAATATTTTATAGATTGCATAATATTTTATAGATTGCATAATATTTTATAGATTGCATAATATTTTATAGATTGCATAATATTTTATAGATTAGTTTCACAAGGTGAAACTCCAGAAGACTGGAAGAGGGCAAACGTAGGTCACCTTCTCAAGAAAGGCGAAGTAGGGGAAAGTTGAAACCTAGAGACCTGTAACCCTCACATCCCTAGTCTGCAAGGTACTTGAATCAATTATCAAGGATAGAATGGCTGGGTTTTTTGGAGTGGCATAATGAATATAGCATGTCCTTGGTCAGAGATCTTTGCTGTTATTGGTTGTGGGGATCTACCTAGATTTGAATGAGCTGAGGATTTTTTTTTTAAAGCGCTTTCCGGAGATAAACCTAGTAAGTGGGCGTGATTGAAGTGAATTAGGGTCCAGTAAGTCTATATACCTTTTGGGGGGACGAGGCATCCATAACCGCATATTTTAGCATCACGCCTACGGTGATGTGGTATATGAATGGCCTCAAAATAAATACTGACTGAATATGCGCACCAAGTAGGCACAGTCTGTATGTCCAAGAAACATAAACTGGAACATAAAAGTTGCACAGCTATTCCTATGGTTGGGACTTGGAAGAGTCCCAACTCCCCTCCCTGATCATTTAAAAAAATGAACCCCTGGAGAGGTAGTGTCTATGACATGCTGAGGTTTCTAAGGCGATGGCCTCTGGCACCAAGCCCAACTAGGGACATTGCTTTATTGAGTCCAGACCATGAATCATGATCATGGATGTGACCTACATAAATGCGGAAAGAAGGCTTCCTGTTGACTGTACTGTCCATATATTTGTACTGAGCTACCAAGTTTTGTAGTATTTTGCATGGCTGCAGAGGTGGATTCAGTCCATGTATCTGCCATCAGTCAGTAGATATGTAATTGTCTAAAGATGACACAAAGACATTGATTTATTGATTATTTGGGTTTAGGGACGCAACAACTGCTCCTGGTTATAAAGACATAAAGACATACAAGATTACTGCAACTATGAGCCACAGGGGCCCTTCTTGGTTGCACTCTGTACAGTCAACCAGTTGCCTACCAAATCAATTGATGAGCCCTCCATGGAATACTGAAAAGCAAGCCTTCTATTCTTATAATGAGTGTTCATGCTGTTTTTACAGATGTTGAATGTGCTGCTACTGACAATGGTTTCTGGCAGCTGGTTCCAGTGTTCTACCACCCTGTTGGTAAAGAATGACTGTCTTAACCTCGTCCTGCTGTGATTAACTTTAATTTTGAATTGATGACTTCTAATTGCATCATGTCTGTAAAATTAAAACATTTCCCCAAGATATCCCTTCTCCAGACCATGGACAAATTCAAAGACCTCTATGAGATCTCCTCTCGGCCTTCTATATCTAAGTGAAAATATATTCGACGACCTTCACGCCGTGGAGGTCGTCGATGAGTTGATGCGACAGTTTTATGCAACTTGGTGCTCGAATGTCGGTAAAAATGCACTTCCTTAGTTCCCATCTATATTATTTCCCACATAACTGTGGAGATTACAGTGAAGAGCAGGGAGAACGCTTCCACAAAGAAATACGGGTGATAGAAGAACGCTACCAAGGTCGGTGGGATGTGAACTTTCTGGCGGACTGTTGTTGATGTCTGAAGAGGGATGTCCCATCTGCTCAACACAGTCGGAAGTCCCTGAAAAGGCCATTTATTTCGCAGCTTGGGATGCGCTCTGAATACACTTATGGTCCATCTGTTTGGAGTTAAACCTTTATTTATGCTTCTGTCGGATTCACTAGTAAACCAGTCAGAGCAATGTTTTGGTTCATATGAGTGAAATAACATTTTTTTTTAAATCGACCTAATTGAGCAAAACGGATGTCATTATCGAAATCAGCATGGAAAAACTGACCTAAAAACAGCTGAGACACCCTTGACCTGATAAATCACGCAGACCAGTGCAATTCGTACCAATTCTTTGCATTACGGTTCCGTCGAGTATGACC
>JAOTOL010000826.1:0-20000 GCA_034440575.1 Imbricaverruca yamaguchii | reverse complement strand
TGTGTGTGTGTGTGTGTGTGGGTGTATGTGTGTGTGTGTGTGTGTGTGTGTGTGTGTGTGTGTGTGTGTGTGTGTGTGTGTGTGTGTGTGTGTGTGTGTGTGTGTGTGTGTGTGTGTGTGTGTGTGTGTGTGTGTGTGTGTGTGTGTGTATGGATGGACGGACGTGTATGTGTGCGTGTGTGTGTGTGTGTGTGTGTGTGTGTGTGTGTGTGTGTGTGTGTGTATGGATGGACGGACGTGTATGTGTGCGTGTGTGTGTGTGTGTGTGTGTGTGTGTGTGTGTGTGTGTGTGTGTGTGTGTGTGTGTGTGTGTGTGTGTGTGTGTGTGTGTATGTGCATATTGATGTGTGTGTGTGTATGTACGTATATTCAGCCCGACAGCAGCTTGCCGATGGGACCCGAGACGCTGGCGGTCTAGTGGTCGGCCCATCGAGCCTCTTGAAGTATGACCAACTGTGCGGCAGCTTGGTCCGACACGGCCCGGGTGGCAGGGACCTGACACGGAAAGGTTCACAACACCTCCGTGAACGCCCACCCGGGCGATGTATTTGTCGGGCACTTTAACTGCGAAACGTGGCACACCGGAGCGGCTATCGCCCAACAGCTGCTGCGCTTTCTGGTTGAGCGCGGCATACAGGCCACTGCCATCCATGCGGTGGAAGGCGATGGGACTAACGAGGTGGTGGGTTGGCAAGGCGGCTGGATGGCCCAATTCGAAAAGCTGCTAGGCCGGCTGCTGACCCGAGCTGCCTGCCTCCTCCATTAGGCCGAGCTGCCCTACAGAGCCCCATTCAGGAAGCTCGACGGGCTGAACACCAGTCCCTCCAGCTTCTCGGTTCCCATCGGCAAGCTGCTGTCGGGCCCGGTGCACCAGTTGCCTGTCACTCAGTTCCCGCCCCTGACAACGGCTGCGCTTCCGCCGCTGTAGATGATGTCAGACGCAATCTGAGCTTAGATCTGCGCCTGCTGGTGCAGTGTGCCCAATGCGTGACTTCAGGCGAGAGAAGGAAGGAAGGAAGAGAAGGAAGAGGAAGAGAAGTAGCGCAGCGCGTTCACGGTCAGCTCAGCATGACGCGGTGGCACACCGCACAGAACAGATTGTTGCGTGTTTGCATGGCCCAACAGAGCCCCAGCGCCGAACTGCAGACGCTTTCGTTGTACATTGTGGGCGCTTACATCCCAGCAGTGCTGGCAATCAGACACCGGCCGGACCTGGTGGAGGCGCCGCACCACCTGCACGACCAGCTTGAGCGGCAGCGCCGCCACATTACCCGCGATGATCTGGCCGAAGTGCAGAGGAGACTCTGCGGGAACGCCATGATGGCGCACCCTGAGGCCGTCATCTTCGGCATGCTCGGAGACGAAAGCCGAGAGATTCGGGCCCGAGCTATCCAGTTCATCGGTGAGGCCCGTCAGCGCCGGCAGCCTGGGCAGCCAGTCCGGGCTTACAAATGCCTGGAAATAAATATCCGGGCCAGCAACTTCATGGAGTTGATGGACCTGCAGCACCATCAGGCAGATATCGAGCCACCCCTAACCCGCCCACTTGGCGGCGATGAGCTGGCGCGTATGCTGGACGAGCCTCTGCGAACTGGCATTCCCTGCCACACGCAGGCGACGGAGCGAAGTGTAAAGTTGACCATGGAGTCAGCGGCGGCTGTCACCGGTAGAGGTCGCCAGGGTGGCTATATCCTGAATAAGGTGGCCTTCCGTCGCCGGTTCCGGGCCAGCGAGTCCCAGAGCGCCGCTGCCGCGAGTTTCAGCGCGGCGGGCTGTTGCGGCGTGCCCCGGTGGCGGCGGCGGAATGGTAATGACAGATGATCTGACGGAATACATAGATTACACCTTTTACAAAATACATACAGGTGTGAGGGTGACACTGGTTTCATGTTGATTACCCTGTTGTGATTCAGGCCAGGCTTCGCAGGGCATGTTCTGCGCAATACCACCACTTTTCAACCAATATGTGCGATTATTTCTCTGTAGAATCCGTCACCATTTGTTTTTGTATTTGCGTATCTAATCCACATACAACATAACCGGTAGGTTAGTTGAGACGGTACCAGTCCGTCAAGGCGCCAAACGACGCTTGGTGGAGAGTACAAACGCGTCTGTCATGAGGCATTTGGAAGGCAGCTGGGCTCGCCAGGCCTGCCATTTGTTGGCAGCCCAGGGAACCGCTCGAACTTTCCATACTTCAGAATACTAAATCTGAAGTAAGAATCTTGTAAACAGTGCCAAATGATCGAAAATGAATTTCCTCGACGATGTAATGCTCAAGCGAACTGATTTTCCCACCAGTCCGCTTATGTGATGCAGAAATGTTTTTTTTTTGTCCCAGCCAAAATCTGCAAGTGGCCGGGGCCATCAAAAGATGTGAGAAATTTGCATTTCTGATGCTTTCATGGTGTTCAGCGGCCCAAAATGCATAAAATGAGGGGAGCTGCTTTCGATTTTGGCAAAAAGTGTGCAAGCCGGACCAACCTAGTAGTACGTATACATCATTTGATCCTGTGAATACCTTTTTTTCTGAAAGCGGGGACAATTGATCGAGATCGCTTGTTTAGAATACCCGATGCTGGGTAGGCAATTATCAAACAACAAACGGAGTAGAACATCCAGTCTATTGATGTAGTATCGGTACTCCACTGAAGGTGTGGTTTTCGCGATGAATTTCAGGTGCTTCAGTGAGTTACTCCGGGCATATCGTAACTAAATGTGAATGTGTCATGATCACTCGATTGTCAAATGGATAAGAGGCGTTTGCATGGCGCATCTGGAAGTCATGAGCCGAAATTCTGCTTAGAGGATATATGAATTCCGGGATCCCGGGAAGACTCGGGATATTTTTTCCTGGAAAATCCCGAAATCCCTAGATTTGGAAAACAGCCCGGGATCGACATCCCTACTAGGCACGCCATTAGCGGGGGATGGGCGGGGCTGACGCGAAAATCCGAAAGTTGGCCCCTCCTAAACCGGTGAGCTAGATCCGCTAGTGAGTCAACCTTATGGTATCGTATCGTATGGTGTACTTTCACAATGTGTCCAACACCATCTGGTTTTCATCAACGTACTCACTACTAGGGTGTCTCACCATACCAATATCCATATTTCATTCGATCCACAGTTATTGCCGCATTCGTTTATGCGAGAAACCACCACACTGAAATAACCGGACGGTTTGTTCAAGATCTAGGGGTCCCGCAAGTTGGCATATTTCAGAAATGGGTACATATCGCGCGGCAGGGATCAGCGGTCACTCGGCAATAATAAGATTCACACACCGGGTCCTTCAGACGATGCGTCGACTAACCGACCTGTATGTAGGTGTCACACTTGTCGCTCAGATCAGCATTTCCTTTTTTGTTGTCTTTTGGATCAGCTTTCTAGTTCCATGCACTGCCTTCAGCAGGAACTGCCTCTTCTGTCGTTGTCAGGGCGTTGTTGAACTCCTTGATCAAGGCGATCGCGCGTTCCGCGTGGTCGTTGACGACCGCAAGCCGTGACACGCGTTGCTTGCCCGCCTTGTACGCGTCGTTTTCTTCCCACGACTGGACTGGTGTGCTCAGGTTCAGAGCCTCCAGCAGCACTTTTGTCCGTGAGGTGACGAAATCCGACAGGCGTTTTCCCTGGAATGGCCCCACATTTTTATTTTCGAGTCGCTTCAGTGCCTTTTTCTTCGCAGGCTTTCCGAGGTTGGTGACCATACACTCCTTCTCACACTGCGGTACAGCTTGGTCGAAGAGTGCCAACCCGACCAGAGTCTCGGATATATACCACAGATGGCGCATCATGGCTTCCAGAGCTGTTTGCGTACAGCTACAGCTGCAGCTCCCCTCGCGTGCAAGTGCCTCCGGGTCCTTGAGGAACTTGGGTCCACACGTGGTGCGAGATCCTCTCGCGACGCAAGAGCCCATGTAGACCAGCGCCACGAGGAGGCTGACGGACGTGATGCCTTTGAGTTGGTCTGACGTCATCTGGAACATCGCCGTCCGCTGCAGCAGGAACAGCTTCAACGCGGATATGCCCTTAGCCATCCACCTCGCATGATGGTGCGCTCCTGGTCTCTTCAGGGGGATCTCGTCCACCATCGTCTCCCCCAGGAACAGGAGCACGAGATGCAGCAGCTCCTTGTAGTCGTTCCGTGGCTGCGCCTGGACCAGAGCCTCCGTGATCACCGGCACCGTTCGGGCTTTCAGCGTGGCAGCGTTCCGCTGGCATCGATTTTGACTGATGGAGTATCACTGGTGGTGGTGACATCAGTCTTGTCCAGTGAGTTCCACTGTCTCTGGAACTTATCGAAGAGCTTATCGTCTGGCCCGGTGGAAGGGCCCATAGCAGACTTCATGGCGCGGGAGAGAATGACCTCGTACACATGATGCCTGCAGCAGTTCCCCTTCCAAGAGTTCCTCGAACTTCAAGCACGCTCCTACATAGCAGCCAATATTTGAAGCGGTAGTGTCGACGTAGACCCTTTCAGCCAGCTGGTGCTCCTGAACCAACTCAAACCTGACGCGTGCTATTTCGACTCCTGTGCCAGCTGACACTTTGGGGATGCCAAGCAGTTTCTCCTGTCCAGTGGAGTGGCAATGATGCCAGCTTGCGGGACCCCTACATCAGTTCGGATGCATCAAAACTTACAGAGGTGAGCTTTTAAGAGAACAGGAACATGGAGAGGCATGTGGATCAATGTTCGAACAAATTTTGTTTTTTACCATTGTTCGGTGTCTAACGTACAACTTGAAATAAATGCAAACGACAGAGCTTTGTCAATTGGACCATCACAAATGACCTTACAACCATACGTAGCCTATTATCAAAACACAAAGAAGCACAAATATTAGTCACAAATAAGACACACTCACATAACACGATGGATGGCATAATTCTTGTTTTTTTTTTGGTGTTGGTATGGGGTCGGCATAGATGGGCGTGATTCTTGGGCGTAGATCGGCAGATTATCTAATGTTAAGTGTTATGGTGGCGCTGGTTGTGCGGCGTGTTATGGTGCTGCTGATTGGACTTGGATTATTGGTGATCGGATAACACCAACCATAATACCAGCTTGGAGTGCTGGTCCTATGGTTGGTGGTGCTAGCTGTAGAGTACCTAGTGTTATAGTTTTGCTAGTTGGACAGATGGTGACAGATAGTCTTGTATTATGGTCCTTGGCTGTGAATTTTTGATATCAAGTATTTCAGATATTCTTCTCGAGGTTGGTTGGTTGGTTTGGTGTTTGGTGTCTGGTGTTTTGGTGTTTGGTGTGGGGCGGGGGTGGGCATCATTCTCTTCTCGTTGTCATTTGACATATTCTGTGAAAATCTGTCAGTTGTCAATTTAGGTTTAGGATGCAAATCTCGGTTGGGATAATACCGAAACGAAATGAGGCGATGCCAGCGGGAAACAATTGGCTGCTGAACTCATCGAAATAAGCATCGGGATTGCCACAGATTCCGTTCTTCAGATTTAAATGTGCTCAGGAAATACACATTTGCACATTGTCCCATTAGGTCGTTCAATGTTCGATGTCCTGTGTCTGCCCGTGCTGCCAGCTTTTAGGTGAGTTTCCTGCCATATTCTTAATCTCATCTCGGTCCCGGTTGTCGATTGTGACCCAATTGGTATGACATAACCAACTACATTTGGTAGTGATGGCAAAATAGTCAACGAATCGCAGATAACTGGTGGCTTTAATGGCTATTGCCACTATTTGAAGATCCTCATCTCACTCGGCTGGTGGACTAGTTCAAAATAGGCGCACGGAAGGCGTCTAAGTGCGGAATATAGGCGCACGGAAGGTGTCTCCAGCTAAAAGTGACACGTCACGGGACTACGTTAATTAATCAGCTTAAAATAATTTGACCTTCATGAATATAGCTAGGTTAGGTTAGGTTAATCAAGTGGGTCAAATCTATCCTCGCAAAATCTCGCAAGAACCAAGCGGACCGATTGCATCTTTGCAGGGGTGTTTTGTAGGATGGACATAAAGTAGGGTTTTGAACCGACGCGAAATTGGAGGAGTGCGCTTTGAAGAGAAAAGATCAATCCATCTGAAAATATCAACCTAACCTAGTTTAAGCACGCCTAAAATACACTTCAGATGATCTGAAGTTCGTTAAAAAGCGACATTTCGGCGACTGCCACGCCCAGATAACAGCAAAATCTCGAGAATCAAGTGGGCCAAATCTATTCTCCGACGCACGGTTAGGCTTGTGATACTTTATCTGTGCATATTATTTGATAAAGATACTCTAGTAAAAGATGCAACTGGTCTTGGTGCATCTGATGGTGTTATCAAGGCTAGGTTAGGTTTTCAACTTTTTCGAAGAAGTTTTTTGTTATGAAAAAGCAACATAGTTAAAAACATTAGAAAAACAAAACATGTTTCCCTTAGCTTTTGCGACATTTTTCAACATGGTTCTGTTACACATGTCATTTAACGTTTAGGTTAGGTTGATAAAAATAGGCAAATGTTCATATTTATGTTATATTCATATTAATGATTAGGGTGCATTTTATAATTGTCTAAATTTGAAAATTGTGTTAAACATTTTAATCAAAAGTTCTTTCTAAATTTTTATCCGTCCTAATTTTGGTACCTTGCCGAGCAAATCGTCTGCTTTACATTTTTCACCCGGGAAGCAGAATCCATAAATCCAGAGCATTTCTCCCAAAGCAGTTTAGTTTTTAGGCATGTTAAAGGCGTTACGCTGTTTATGATGCATTTCTCGGCTCGGTCCGGTACCGAGCCGAGATCAGGCGACGCTAGTAACGTCAAAAATGGGGTGCTGATGAAATATAAAATAGCGTTTAGCTACATATAAATGATTTTTTTTCAAGTTTACCTAGGTGCAAGAAACATATCTTTAATAATATTGTCCATCATCCTGTTAACAACACGCATTTATGTTCAAAAATACGGATAATTAAAACCGCATCCGCCTATTTGCCAGATGCGTGGAAGCTTTCCGCCATATTCCATACAATTCTCGGCTCGGTCCGGTACCGAGCCGAGATCAGGCGACGCTAGTAACGTCAAAAATGGGGTGCTGATAAAATATAAAATAGCGTTTAGCTAGATATAAATGTTTTTTCCAGGTTTAAGTAGGTGTAACAGGTATATATTTAACAATATTGTCCATTGTACTGTTAGCAACACACATTTATGTCAGAAAATACGGACAATTAAAACCGCATCCGCCTATTTGCCAGATGCGTGGAAGCTTTCCGAGATTTTTCGTAAGTCCCGGTCCTCCCTCAGGGCCGAGAAATGCTTTGACCAATCACAGGTCAGCTGGTTTGTCCATGCCGGGCCGACGCACAAACGGCGAAGGAACTGCTGATTATCTGTAAGTAAAAGTGAAATAAACAGAGAATCTGATCATTTATTAAATTAATGTTACATTATTTAGATAGAAATAGTCGGAAGCTATCATTGTATAACTCATATGATAGGTTTTATTTCTTTTGGAGCCTCTGAAGACTGCAAGAACGATGTAGTTAGGACTATTCAAATCGCCAATTTAGGTTTTAGACGAAGACATAAAATATTAAAGACGTAAAGACATAAAAGATTAGTGCAACTATGAGCCACAAGGGCCCTTCTTGGTTGCACTCTGTACACTGAAACAGTTGCCCACCAAATCTGTCAATCAGCCCTCCCTGTAATACTGAAAAGCAAGCCCTCTATTCTTATAATGATTATCTATGCTGTTTTTAAAGATGTTCAATGTGCTGCTACTGACGATGTTTTCTGGTAGCTGGTTCCAGTGTTCCACTACCCTGTTGGTGAAGAAAGTTTCCCTTAACCTTGTTCTGCTGTGGTTAACTTTAATTTTGAATTTATGACCTCTAATTGCATCATTTCTGTTAAATTCAAAGATTTCCCCAAGGTATCCCCTATCCAGACCATTGACAAACTTAAAGACCTTGATGAGATCTCCTCTCAGCCTTCTATATCTAAGTGAAAACATTCAATTTCTTCAATCTTTCCTCATATGCCAGGTTGCTTATGCCATTAACCATTTTTGTAGCCCTCTTTTGTACTCTCTCTAAAAGCCAACAATCTTTTTCATAGCTAGGAGACCAAGCTTGGATGCAGTATTCAAAATGTGGCCTGACGTATGCACAGTAAAGCTTCCTGGTCACTTCCTCACTTCTGTATGATATGTATGATACATTCCTATTTATTGTCCCGAGCATTCTCAGTGCCTTCTTCCTGGCTTCCTTGGTCTGCTCTGATGCCCCCAGTTTTGTGTTTAGAATAACACCTAAATCCTTCTCCTGTTGAGCCACTGATAGCACTTGGCCACCCATCAAGTATGGAGCCTTCATATGCTGCTTACCTACATGCATGTTTTTGCACTTATCAAAATTAAATTTCATTTGCCATTCTTCGGACCACTTCACAAGTTCGTCTAAGTCTTTTTGCAGTGAGATGTGCTCATCCTGACCCGTTATTGCCCTACAGACCTTCAAATCATCAGCAAATTTCAAAACTTTACTGCTTAGGCCACTTTCAATGTTATTTACAAATATAATGAACAGTAATGGCCCTAGTACTGACCCCTGGGGGACTCCACTAAGAACATTTTGCCATGATGACTTTGTACCATTGCACTATGCACTATTAGTGCAACTATGAGCCACAAGGGCCCTTCTTGATTGCACTCTGTACACTCAACCAGTTGCCCACCAAATCTGTCGATCAGCCCTCCCTGTCATACTGAAAAGCAAGCCCTCTATTCTTATAATGATTGTTTATGCTGTTTTTAAAGATGTTCAATGTGCTGCTTCTGACGATGGTTTCTGGGAGCTGGTTTCAGTGTTCTACTACCCTGTTGGTGAAGAAAAATTGTCTTAACCTTGTTCTGCTATGCTTAACTTTAATTTTGAATTGATGACCTCTAATGCATCATTTCTGTTAAATTCAAACATTTCCCCAAGATATCCCTTCTTCAGACCATGGAAAAATTTATAGACCTTGATGAGATCTCTTCTCAGCTGAGTGGGATTAAGGCACTTCTTAAGAGATTTCACCTCTTCAAACATTTTTGCACTCTGGGTTCATACTGGATAAAATGGGCTCCACATGTACTCTGAGTCAGAGTTTGTGTCAGAGTCTCTGACACAAACATGCAGAAGGAACAAAAATACCACTAAGAAAACTAGTACAAGATTGAAGTAAACATCCACCAAACATGTTACTCTACTTAGGATTGACAAATAAAGTAGCCACTTTTTGTACCATCAAGCACAGAGACAACATCCGAACACATACCACACCAAACCACAACCAACAGAAATGCTTTCAACAACATGCCAAACCTTGTGCCTGCACACTGAACAGTGGCCTCTGGTTGCTACAAATTTGGCTGATGCATCTCCATACACCTGCTTTTGAGCCACCCTATACTCGTAATGGGAAAAGCTGACAGTTTTAAGACACATCTTCTGGGTCCAGGAGGTCGCCAATTGAAATTTGCTTTGTTAGCATTTTCTGTTCTGAAAACTGCCCTTTAACCAATTGATGCAAGGTATTCTTTAAATGATATCATAAACATTAGCAACTTTGAACACATGTTTAACAGTGCCATACTGCAAACACAAAACCTTGACTGAACCTTTGCTTTGCACACTGCCATCAATTCTGACTGTTGTGTTTGAGGTAGTGGTGTTGGGTCAGTGATCCGTATCAGCAGGGAATTGTCTGTGTATGAAGAGGACCTGTTCTTACACCAGTTTGTATCGGAACCTACCAGGCATGGTTCATTCTTGGACCTTGCATTCTCAGATTTAAGTGACTTGGTTCAAGACTTGACTGTAGGCGAAACTCTGGGGGAAGAAGTGACCATAACATAGTTAGATTCAAGGAACATGCAGGGGAAAATATCAAGGATAATTGGGTAAAGGTTCCAAATTTCAACAGAGCAGTGGTGGTGACTGGTCTCAGAAGCCTGAAAATGGTATGTGTGAACTTCACTAACCCCATAGACAAAGAATTGGTAGAACTATTTGATGGGACCTTCATATTTTGGGAGGTAAAGATCCATTGCTTATGAATACTGTCATCTTTTTGTCATGGATATGCTAAACATGACAGGAAATGTCAAATGATAGGCAATGTTTACCTTTCAGCCAACACCTACTGCCAAGTCTAGTGGTTTGTAGAGAGGTGTGCAGTGTGGAATAATGACATCACAGGAGTCAGGGAAGTGATATCACGGGATTCAGGTGTCAATGACTGGTTTGGTTAGGTAAGGTTAGGTTACAACCTATCCTAACCTAACCTGACCTTACCTAACCTAACCAGTCGTTGACACCCAACTCATGTGATGTCACTGTTCTCCACTGTATGCCTCTTTACAAATCACTAGCCATTTGCAGTGTATCACTGGCTTTGGCAGATGGCAGTATGAAGACAGTATTCACCAACATGGTAGTAAAAAACTGGAACCAGCTACCAGAAACCATTGTCAGTAGCAGCACATTGAACACCTTTAAAACAACATAGACAATGATTATAAGAATAGTGGGCTTGCTTTTCAGTATTCCATGCAGGGCTGATCGACAGATTTGGTGGGCAACTGGTTGAGTGTACAGAGTGCAACCAAGAAGGGCCCTTGTGGCTCATAGTTGCACTAATCTTTGATGTCTTTATGTCAAAACAATGAATAAGGTAAAGGCGTAATTACAACATTGGCTTTAATGCAAGCTGGTGGGACACAAAACATTCGAAATGACACTAATTTCATGACAAATGTTTACATCCTATTGTACTCATTTTGACATCACACACCTAACAAAAACCCAGTAGTTTAACACTACATCACCTCCTTCAAAATATCCCTGGTTCACAATATACTAGGAGTGATGTCACCAACAGTTGACTAGCAGTCAACTGACATTGACAAAGATTGTGAGAGGTAATACTTGAAGATTACCAGTAGGTACTATGCCCATTAGTTTGGAATTCAGAATTCAATATTGGAGGACCTGAAGGCCATCCAATGTGAATAATCTTCATCTGTCTTCCCAAGGAGTCCTTGAGGACTCCTTGGGAAGTCCTTCTCCTGCTGATTCACTGATGGTACTTCACAAGTTCATCTAAGCCTTTCTGCAGCGAGATATGCTCATTGTGTCCGGTTTTTGCCCTAAAGACTCACCTTAACGAGTACCACATCACACCAGTTATATATTATGTGAAATAGGGTGGAATACAACCTTAACTTAATGAACACATCTGACCCTACAACATCAACTATCCTTACTATGAGCAGGCAGGGCAACTTCCCCGGTCCTGCCCATCAGCTCTGTTTTAACGGGGTAGCCGTGGAGGTTGAAGGTAAAGGTAATTGGAGGTTGGAGGTAATCCTGGAGGTTGAGCTCCCCCGTCGCACGGTGCCAGTTGTGACGGGGGACCAACACACCTCTTTGGTCCTGATATCCCGGAGGGACGGGCGGGCTCGTGGGGCCTCACGCGGGCCAAGTGGCTAGTCGCCTCGGGCCGGGGACCTGGGATTCTTCCCAGTGTCTGCCGGCCCGGCCGGCTGTGGTCAAGGAGTGGGCGGTGCTGGACCTCGGTCGGGGTGGCGAGTCTCTCTCTCTCCCGGCCGGGCGAAGGCGCCGCCTGCACCGTATAGCTCCTCGGGCGCCTGGCGACCTCCAGTACGCGGGACCCAGGCGTCCCCTCAGTGGGGCCCTATGCGGAGGGGTGCCCGAGGAGCCGAACACCAAGACGCATCGCATGGCGTCTTAAAAAAAACCTCCTGGTCCCTCACGTAGGGCCCAGACCATCGCCCAACCCATCGCAGGTGGGAGCGTGTGTAACCAGGAAAGTCACGGGAGAAATATTTATCATGTTCCTCGCATACTCATCTTCCGAGGACTGACCAAAAATATTTCATCATTGTCCCCTTTCCAGAGGCGAGACGGACGCAACAGATTTGGGAGTATCACCCGTTGCGAGAAGTTAAAGGATGGTGCTATTGAAGTAGAGTTTGCACAAGTAGGAGAAGCACAGAACGCACTGGAAATGACCGAGTTCGTATATAGTGTGCGGAAAGGTGACAGGAAAGTCGACGGGAGCATCCAGATGAGGATCGAACCACATAAAACCAAAAATGCATCGCGCGGAATCATCAATTGTTACGATCTCAAGGATGCACCGGAGGAAGAGATAGTAGATGGGCTATCTGAGTTCGGCTTGATAGGAGCCAGAAAAATGAAGACAAGACGAGGTGCAGAGCTGATCGCCACAAACAATGTAATACTGACTTTCGATTCAACTGACTTGCTCTCTGAGATCCGAGTGGGTTACATCCGGGTCAAGGTGCGACTTTTTCTTCCAAACCTATTGCGTTGTTTTAAACGTCAGAAATATGGGCACACCAACCAATACTGTAGAAATCGTCCTGTGTGTAGCAAGTGTGCCTCCCTAGACCACAGTAGCGACCAATGTACCTCAGAAGTGCCATTCTGCGTCAACTGCGGCAGAGGACAGGATCCCCACACATCGTTCGACCGCGCCTGCCCTAGCTACTCCAAAGAGAAGGAAATTATGTCGATCAACCACAATGAAAAGGTAAGGTTTCGCGAAGCCTGGGATCTTTACGATCACACACACCCGAGAATATCGTACTCAACAAAAGCTAAAAATGTCACTTCGGTTCCACGGCGAGTATAGACAGCTGAAGCAAACTAACTCGTTGCAGCACTACGTGAGGTTCTTTGCTCCTTCGGTTTACTCGTCGCCCTGTCCACAAGGCATGGGACCGAGGTTCCACCGCCCACGAGTGACGTTGTTCGACCACCGGAGGCCCCCTTCCAACCAACACCCGAAGATGGTGCGTGGACGCTGGTACAACGGTCAAAGAGGTCTCCTCGATCCTTTCCGCCCAATCCTAGCCTCTATCCTATCATATCCCAATCCCAATCCTAGTCCAGTTTGAAATCCCCACCTCCCATCCCCCATCCGCCCTCCAACCCACCCTCTCCTCCCTCACGCCCCACCACCACCTGCAAACCTAGCCTCTCTACCTCCTCCCTACCTGACACTCCCCTTCCCTCAGTCATATCCACCGATGCCCAATCCATTTCCAACCTTTCTACACTCGCATCCGCCTCAAATCAGACATCCTCACGTACCACAGCACCATCAATTGCACAAAAATCCTTATCATCCACATCCATGCCTCCTACCTCCAACACAGCCATTACCAACACGTCCTCTTGCCAGCCCTCAGCATCCAAGCTCACCTCCCGCTCGCTCCCCCTGATCTCCCTACACTCCATGGCAGCCGCACCCGCGACCCGACCAACCGGAGTCGCGGCACACCCTGGAGCTCCTGATCTGGGCGCACGGGGACGGACAACCCGACATGATTCCGCTCATTCGAGTCCGGAATCCAGAAGCCCACGTCCAACCGCAACCCCTTCACCGTCACCACCAGTCTCAACAGTGATGGGGCCGCCTGTCACCCCTTCCCCACGTCGAGCTAGTCACCCCCGATCTGCCCCCAGCTTCGAATCGCATGACGAAGCGAGCTCTCCCAGGGGCGGTGTCTCCTTCCGAGATCGGCAGTCACGGCCGCGTAGCCAAGCGCCTGAGGAAGTGAGGTCGGGAACGGAGAACACCTAACTCGTCCTTGTCTCCATTTTTTTAGCTCACAACTCACTTTTATATATTTGACGTATGAGTTTTATTCTGCAATGGAATTGCAGAGGTTTGAGAACCAGCCTCAACGATCTCCAAACTATTCTGCACTCACGAGTACCGCTGGCGGTTTGTTTCCAAGAGGAATTGACATGAGGAGAAAGGCTTTCTCCTCATGCACATTTCCACCTGAAAGACTACACTGTGTTGCGTAAGGATATTTCCTCTCGCACTGTGGCGCACGGCGGAGTCCTCATAGCCGTGCACAACTCTGATCACTCCCTTTCACGAAATATCTATCTCTTCGAATATCCAGTGTGTTGCTGCTCGTATAAAAATATCCCGCCATGCCGTTACCATATGCAGCATATATTTACCGCCGGGAGAGACCTTTCCACTTGCTGAGCTGTCTCAAATGGTGGGGCATCTCACACTACCGGTGATGGTGTGCCGAGATTTTAACGCGCATCACCCTCTCTGGGGTTCAAACATGGTGACGAGCCGTGGACATGATATGGAGCGGTTCGTACGAGACTTCCCACTCTGCGTCCTTAACACAGGAAAGCCAACACATTTTACATTGCCCACAGGACAAACCTTTGTGCTGGATCTCACCCTCTGCAGCCCAGAAGTGGCACCGTTTTTACAATGGACCGTGGATGGCGACCCGTGCAACAGTGACCACTTCCCTGTTTGGTCTCGTTTTGTTCACCGTGTTCTTGTAAGCCGACGACCCCCTAGATATATATTTAACAAAGCCGCCTGGGATTCTTTCCAAGCAAGTCTTGGGTGTACACTACGCGGCCACTCCGACGAATCTGCTATATCCGTGGAGACGTTCACGGCGGATATTGTGCGGAGTGCTGAACGGCACAGACCTCGATCATCGGGAACATCAGTTCGCGTGCCCGTCCCATGGTGGTCGGAAAGGTGCCGAGAGGCCTTGATAGCCAAGAAGAGGGCGCTTCGTGTCTTTAATAGAAATAGCTGTACGCCAAACTTAATAGTTTTCCGCAAAGCGCGGGCAGTCGCCAGACGTACCATTGCCGAAGCAAAACGGGACTCGTGGAAAGCGTATGTCAACACTCTAAACCGTTCCACGTCATTGATATCTGTATGGTCCCGCATAAAATGTTTCTCCGGAGGTATACGCCACATCCACTCCCCACCCTGCACATGGCTGGCCGCATCATCGGAAGAAGTGGCCGACGAGATCGGACGAGCTCTATCAGCACGATCGAAATAAAGTAATATTGTGCGCTTCTCAAACTACAAGGCTCGTTGCGAGGCACGCACCATTGATTTTTCAACCACAAACCTCCTTGAATACAACGTTCCATTTTCTATTTCCGAACTGACTGCAGCTATCAGTACTCTGAAGAGTGTCGCAGAGAGTCCTGATACATTGCATAATGACATCATGAAACGTTTGTCTGCAAAAGCCTTATAAACACTCCTGAAGATACTGAATGACATGTGGACAGCCGGCACATTTCCATCTTCGTGGCGGAGGGCAGTTGTAGTGCCTATACGTAAGCCAAACAAAACAGGAACGGACCCAGTGCATTATCGCCCCATCTCGTTAACATGCTGCCTATGTAAGTTGTTTGAACAGATGGTGAATGTCAGACTAATATGGTGTTTAGAACACAACAATCTCCTCACTGGGATACATAGTGGGTTTCGAAAACACCGGGATCATTCGAAAAATCAGGGACTTTGTGGATAGGATTGAGTGAGTTTGGAGTGATTGTAAGTATTGCAATTATTCAGCAACTGTTCCTGACAATACAGAAATGCATTTGTTTAAAATGTATTGATGCAACTACAACGGGCGCAGCATTCGTTCTTTCAGTAAGTTCGCCTCCTGGATCCAACGTGGCAGAACCGGCTCACGATAATGTGACGGGCCCGATAATGTTACGAATGATAGCACACGCAAACACCTTGGGTGGAATGAATATGAAGTGTTCAGATCTTTTGAGAAGGCGACGCCAGCGGGCCTTCAGGCGGCCGAATGCGTGCTTCACCACTACTCTTGCCGCTCCGAGGCATGCGTTGTAGAACCTCTACGTCTGGTCTATCTCCGAAGTACGATCGAATGATCCATTGTACGCCTTCGCCAACCATGGGAGAAGTGGATACGCCCCATCGCCGTCGATCACCAGGAGAACCTGCCGTCCACCGACGTGTACAGAACTGTAGCAAGTGCAGTAAGTGATTCAATTTAATTATGCATCGACGGTGATATCTCCTGGCTTGAATGATTACAACTGAGGTTTTGCCAAGGACATTTGACATGATACTGCCATTTTTGAGTCAGGGTGAACATCACACAAAGCGTTCGCAAAAATATTTCGCGGTTGTTTTCAAAACGGAAACTAAAAGCTCTAGACAAATATTGATATGTTCGATACCTTTCAATTTTTTTTATTTTTCTTCAATTTGTCTTTTTGTAATGGGTAGAGCGGACCGAAAAAAAAACTTTCTTTGAACTCAACTTGCTCTCGTAAAAATGCTTACTTTAGCCAGAATCTTCGACTTTAGCTCTAATGGGAAAATATGCAAACATAAAAGTAAACAAAAACACGCAAAATCCTCTGGTGCGTTTTGTTTCGTCCATAAAGATGAGCAAACGCTGGGAGTTGTATTGAAATGTATTTATCCCTTAAAGCGTGACGATTGGTTGAACTTTTCTGGGGGTGACCCAACTTGACCTTGACTAACTCATTGAATGGGCGCTGTATAACTTCTGCAGTTGATGTCCCACAAAACCCCAATAACAACAACAACTACTAACTCATTGACCCTAGATGACCTGACAGCAAAATTTTTACAAAACATGTCAAATTGATGTGAGAAAATGCATGCCGTATTTTGGCGCGCTGTCGCGCGCCGTTATTTCATTATAGCTGAAACCTTAGGGGGCGGATAATCCTCCAATACTGCGTTTAAGACGGCTAAGACGATTAAGGTTGATTATGTTATGTTGAGCTGTTTTGTTGACTATGCTTAATGACATTTTTTTCCAATGCAAACCTTGACATCCTATTGCACTTGTTTCAACATCTCACACATAACAAAACACTATGATTTGAACCCGCGCCGTCTCGGAGGGGGGTTCTTCAACCGCCCCCCCCCTCAGATTTTTCGCGAATAGTGAAAGAACGGCGCGCAGCAGCGCGGCGAAATTTTGCGTAACTTTTGCCACACCAATTGGCATATTGTGTCAAAAGATTGACGTCAGGTCATCTATGGTCAACGAGTTAGTCGAGGTCAAGTTAGGTAACCTCCAAAAAAATCAATATCGTCACGCTCTACCGGATACAGATATTTTAATGGAACTTTCTGCGTTTGCTTATCTTTAGGGATGCAACAAAACTAACGATATAAATTTGGCGTTTTTTTCCGTTTTTTTAATTACTTATTAGTTTTGCTTTTAGTTATTTATATACTTATTAGTTTACTTATATGTTTGCCTATTATAGTTCAAATCGAAGGTCCTGGCTAAAGTAAGCATTTTTTTATTAGTGCGAGTTGACTTCAAACGTTTTTCAGTCCGCTCTATCCATCAGAAAGGGAAAATAGAAGAAGACTTGAAAACTCCAAATTTTCAATAAACAAAAAATTGGGTGGCCAAAATTGTATGGTCCTGGCCTACTTTGCCGTCCTTTTCTGCTTCCAAATATTTTGTTGTTTTTTCCTTCTCAAATATCCACCAAAATGAACTCCCCAGAGCCAAAACATCATGTATCTCGTGAAATTATATGCCCCCCTAGCGATGTCACTTGGGGGGGGGGCGGTGTCGGACCCTACTCGTCGAGCGCTTTCTTATGACACCTCGTTTTCGTACGACGCTTAGTTTTGATACAAGAGGGCGTTCCTATCTCCCCTCCCCCCCGAGACGGGATGTGAGGATCTGACCGGAGACAACACTGGCCCATTATGATCATTATTTATTAGTGCATATACGTATGCATACATAAGCACACACATATATATATATATATATATATATATATATATATGACATACACACAAAATAATACACACAAAATATATATATATATATATATATATATATTGGTAGTTTACTATCCTGCATAACCTCTGGCATTGCACACAATATGCATGGTGTGTAACCACATAATTCATCTCATGGTATCTTCCCTTTAACTCAGATGGACCCTTATGGCTCGTATTAATAGATCAAAATCAGTTTATGACTTTTGGGCTTGAAATGAAAAGAACACACACACTTGGTCAAACATGCAAGAAATACTGTCCCCTTACCTCGAAGTTTTCTATCAACTCTTCCGGCTACTAAGGAAGAATATATTCCAACCACACCGTGTTCCTTGGCCTGCTTGGTCCTCACTCGTCCATCGCCCCGGTGCGGTGGTAAACAAATTATATTTGCTCCACCAGAGATGTTCACATCCAGGTATGCACCACTGCACCTACACGCGCGTAGGTGATACACATCTAGAACAAAACAACACTTGGACCAATATTTATAGACCCCCGTACTTCAACGGCCATATTTCACACTTCTTGTCAACTCGAAGCCAAAAACTAGCTGATGAATAGAGATCACCCACGAAATTGGGAACCTCCTACCACCCACACAAATGTGAACTATGGAAACAAAAGCACAATTGTATCACCGTCGCCATTATTGCCTTCGATCATTTTTATACTATTTCTTACATACTATAATAATACCATAGAACTAGTACTTTTCTGGTAAGTACGAACCAGTATATCTCGGTCCCACCGGAGCCGAGATTGCGTCGTAAACAGCGTAATTATTTTCGAACGGCCAATATTAGGAAATAATGTGTATCAGTGTGCGGATGTGCTACTGTACTAATTATGCGACTTCGGCATGTATATTCTCAGCTACTATTTGTCAATTCAATGTTATTCTTCCACCACCCTGAGAGCACCGAGACCAGAATTCGCTCTGACAGATACCAAAATACTGCCTATGCTTCCAAAAGTAGTTCTGTGTGTCTTATGATATTAAATATTGCAGCACATTTGTTAGCAGTTGCAGCACAGCACATTCACGCGAACATTTTGCATGTATCGTGCTACATGCACGTTCAGTCACGGCTGCACAATATCCGGTTCTCACGACTTCCTTCCGTGGCAGCCGCCGGTCGGTTCGAGAGAGCGTCTTACACCGCCCTTGCGCTTCCCACCTAGGATGTGACGCAACAGCTGCCATGACAACCAGCGCTACAAGGAACCGCCGCCAGGACAGTGGTGGCACTTGACACCGGAGGTCGCCATCTCCGATGTGGGGTATCATGTTCATTATACTGCCGCCTGGCAACGCTCACATGCTGGTGGTGTGTGCTCAACAATATTTGCTTCGGATTTGATTCGGCTCACGTATTTTGATGACAACTGGCAGAGCTTCGGAAAGTTGATAATGGAAGAGGAAATTGATAGCAAGCCATCCGGGAAATCGTCGCGCAGAGACATGAACCATTACATCGACGGGTACGTAATCGTTGGGTACGATTACTGTCTGTGTTCTGTTGCGTTTTATTTGTATTAGGAAACAACAAGACACAGATGTTTTAGATGTCAACGTCTTTTGCGTGTCTTGGTTGAAATCTGACGAAAGCAATCGTGTCTTAAATATCAGTCACTTTAAACGCTACAGCTCGAGAAACTAATGGATGGTTGGTCCATTCAGAATGTGATGTATCACGACGCGTTGCGTACATGATCAACTCTGAAATCCGCTCTATATGCTCGGCTGAAATTGTGCTGAAAATTACATGTCAGACATTGTGCGATATAAAATTAGGCGTGCAACTGATGGTGCTGGCGAGTGTAGCCAATACTAGCCCGCGCTTACCTTGCCATGCACTGCTCATGAGCACAATACATGCAATAAACACCGATAGATAGGCACTGGAGTGGAAGTGAATAGCTCATTGGAAGTGGACACACACTTAGCTACAATACGTCGATACCAGACAGCGGAAGCGAAGACAGGCAACTATGCAGCTGATGGGTAAACATCGAGGTAGAATTGGCCAATCTCCCTCTTCTTTTACGGCACTCCCAGACTTCTTCAGGCAGCCATACATGGGAATATTGCAAAGACAACTTATCTCGATTGTCGTAGCAAGGGACATCATCAATAGAGAGCGCTCTCTTTTAGTGATGGGCGTCTCTTCCATTATGACACAATTACCACGGAAATGGAGGGACATCTCTGTCCATTATCAGCTACCCATTGCCATCGGGGTTACTCCGTGTCGGAAAGACACACTTCCATCGATCAGTCACCATAGCGGGACCGGCGACACAGCTTTTCCCAGTG